>NNCF01128097.1:2048290-2059801 GCA_002313205.1 Laupala kohalensis | reverse complement strand
GTACTACAGCAATGGCGTGATAAAGTACAAGAAGGATTTAACTTTTATTAAAATCAATAAATTCTTTTACAGTGTAGAAGCACTGGTGCAGGAGGTAGTTTTTAACCGCGGATTTGAAGAGATTCAATTTCATAATATCTTTTATATTCTCGCGCAGGGAATTATATAGATCGATTCCCGAATGATGCGGTCCTATAGATATGTTTGTGACTAGATGATCGGTGTTCATTTAGTATTTTATTCCTCAACATCCAGACTCCAGGGACCTACTCAACGGTATTTTCATCCAGGGTTGGCTGGCGTCGATTACATTTTTTTAAAATTAAAAATCCAGTAGGTATTGTAAAATACGGTTCGTTAAAATCGGGATGTGAGGTATATTTAATATGAACTTCGTTTAAAAAGTTTTTAAATTTGTAGTGGTTGTAAATAATACAAAGCATCTTTCAAGAAAATATAAAATCTCACGAAAAAATATTTGCTCAAGAAAGAACAAGTTTGAGTATTTAAGAGTTAAACCGTAAAAAGCAGAGAGATTTTGAGGAAGTTAACAAGTAAAAATTAATTGTAGCAGTAGCCACAGTGACATTTGCAAACAAACTACTCAATAGTTATGAACTTCTTTGTCCGGGACAAACAAGTTCATACTTACTCCGGTCGCAGAAGCCTACATTTATATAAAAAATTGTTATTGTTATAGTACTCTTGATATTTATTAAATTCCATTTCTCACGCATGTTGTTTTAATTCTTTTTTTTAAAATAATAGTTGCTTTGTATCTTTACGGTACCTTGACAAAGTTGTGTACGTAATCTCTTTAGCCCCATCCTGACCGGGTTTTTCTCGGATTTTCCTTCGGATAGTAACGGATTTACCATGGGTGGGAATGCCATTAATACTTTTGTTTTATTAATCTCAAATTTTTACTACACATAATATCTACAATGAATTTTGCAATAATAATTGGATGACATTACGTATTTTATTCAATTTTTTTATATTTAAGTATGAAATCCACGACTGTCCTTGGGCCCTTGATCGGAATTGACGGGATGGTCCCCTGCTTGTTTCCGGAGAGACACTTAGTTTTTTATCCCCCACGTGGTTTTATCTATTTTGCAACTGTTTTTTTTTACAATATTTATTTATATATCAAATTTGTCATCAATTCAAATTTTGTAATGTTACGCCCTACAATACGTTGGAGTCATCTATTCTATATTTGCATACATACATTATATATAAAAGAATAAGGGTTTTGAAAAGCGTGTTTATGGATATTTAAAAAAAAAACACTAAACAAATGACAGAAATCAATTATCGAAACAATTGCCTGACCGACCGACGACAGATGACGAACGTGTTGACTCGACGAGACAATGGACAGTTGAAGTCACAAATCATTATATACTGTAAGCGTATTCTTTATTATGCTTTCCAGCAATATTTTAGAAGAAGTAGAAAGTTGAAATTTATTGTATTGTTATTGTATTTTCGTTATTTACAACTACACATAATTTTAGTATATTATATGAGTAATTTCGTTTAAAAATATTTGAAAGAAAATTTTCGTTAGTAAATACTTCCATTGACTTTTATGTGATTCGAAATTTTTCGAGGAATCCGAATATGCTCAAAACATTTTGATCAGATTCTTCCTTGGGCAGCAAGTTCAATAATTCAAGAAAAAATTAATACTTTTTATTCGAATCGGGATGTATAAAAATATGAGTATTTGCTGTCCTTTTAGACTTAAAAAGTGGTCATTTTTATTTCTACGTTTTATAATCATATTCATTTGTTTTAGTAGGGGCGTGCTTCGATGCGAATACTCAATGAGACTCAAAAATAAACAGATTTTATTTACCATTTATTATCACTTTTTGTAAATTTTCGCTGTAGGAACAGAATAATGATTGGCAGATTCAGGTATTACAGAAGATTTTGAGTAAGGAGACTTTATTCACGTAGATATTTCACGAACTTATCATCAGTACTCCAGTAGTCACCCATAAGGATATAAGGTGAGTATTTGAGTGGGCTACATTCATAGTCCAAACGTCAGTTTGCTTAGTGGCAGGCAATCATTCGGATATGAGAGTAATTGGCCGTATTTATCAATAGGGATCTTGTTTTTGAATTTAGACCAGATAAAACACATGAATTTGTCTACTCACGCTGACATTTCGACATTTAGTTTAGGCTTGCATCGTATAAGATTGTCCAACTTATCTTTAATTAACTACTATTAACGCACATAATATAAAATAATTAAATAAATANGTTAGGATTTTTTTTTTTTTTGAGGAATAATGTTTTTATTATCTGTGAAGAGATCACTACGTTTTCGACTTGAATTCAAGTCGTCGTCAGGTGATCAAGAAAATACAAATTATAACAATAAACGTAACAACAGGACAAATGTTAACATATTGTAACATATTTGTGTCTGCTTTTTTGTAAATATATATATTGTGTTTATATATCCGTTTATACCATGTTCATTTGTCCTGTTGTTATGTTTATTGTTATTACTTGATCATCTGACGACGGCGCACATCCACGTCGAAACGTAGTGAGTTGTGAACAAAAAATATAAAAATATTATTCAAAGTCCATAAAAGGTCGTAAGTTTTTAATTATTTATTTACTTATCTTTAATTAAATATAATTTATTTTTGAGTCCCATTGAGTATTCGAACCTAAACACGCCGCTACCCAAAGAAATAAAAATCGTTATATAAAGTAGATATATAAAAGAATATTTTTGAGAAACAAAATGGTCGTATTTTTATATATTTTGGTTCGAAAAAAGCGATGAATTTTTGTTGATTTATTGAACAAAGGCAACACCCCCATTATAAATTTTCGTAATGATTTTTCGGCCTTCTTTAAAATTTATTTTATGTGCGGATGAAGAAGCGGTGTGTGCAAAAGGCTGAGAGCCGACTTCCGGACTTGGGTAGGGGATACGCATGAAGGAACATAGACACGCACTTCCTCACACGCGTCTTACCAATGCACCATCCGTCATGGATTCGTCGTCACGGTGCACTCTTCTTGCACCATCATACGTTGCTTCTTCATCCATAGTGTATCACCCCCCCCCCCAGGGGACTTACATCTAGTAAGTACGTGTTTGGCGAACACGGGGCCCCGAGCTGAGTCTGGCATTACTTCCACTTACTTGTGCCATGCTCCTTCCTTTCTCTTTCCTGACCTCCCTTGGTCACCTCTTGTTCTTTTCGATTCCGACGCCATCAGGGCTAGGGTATCTTTCATTTTCCTCTTACTTCCTTGATATATTGTAATTCAGGAGGGATTTTAGTGGGTATATGGTTGAGTCATTCGACGAGTCCCACACGCGGGGAGAGTCATGTTGGCTCTCCGTAGTGCGTAACTGCATTTTCCCTACCTGTACAAGTTTTTCGGGCTCCAATGACCTTTGATGTCGACATGAGCCGTAAAACCTCACCAAAAAAAAAAATAGTGTAACACGTTCATCATTGAAATTTGTTAATGGATGTCAATGCTCAAGAGGGCAAAGGACGGAATCATCCTTTGCGTGGCTACCCACCGCGTACCTCCTATCGGTCCATGTGGATAAGCTTCAATAGCACTAAGCTACATTTCTCTTTTTTACAAATACAAAAAAATAAGGGACAGAGAGAGGTTGTATACAGTGGCGGAACGGAAGTGGTGGTGGTGGGGGTCCACTCCCCCTACTCAAAAGGGACAGCTATAGTTATGAGAAAGAGATTTTCTTTACTCCTAATAAAATCCGTGTGAAATGACGACTTTCTTTGCTTTTATAGATTTTCTCTCCGACATTTACCCTCTTTTTTTAAAAAAAATTATTTTTTTATTTTATTTCCGATATCCAATGTTCTCTTCCAATATCGTCACTTTCTTCATAGCATTAAATACCACTCTGCATCATTTGTATAGTTTCATTCGTGTTATAGTTCTATATACGGAACGCGGAAGGAACACGTTTTCTACGTCACGTGAATATCCCTAAAGAACATGTTGACTCATGTGAAGCTGTGAGGAGAACATCCAAAGTAAAAATTTGACAACAACAAAACAAAAAAAACAACACATAATATAAAAAACGTAATATTTTAGTTTTTTTCAGAAATGGAAACAAAGTAATTTATGTTTTAATGCGTCATATGGAATGTGTAGGAATGTGTTAAATTGCAGTTTCAAGAAGTTGATTTCCAAAAAAATTCCGGTGGAGGGACCTTGGTGTTTCTCATCATGGGCCCCTGTCAAAATCAAATCCAGGATGAAAAGGGCCCCTCGTTGGTTACGTATATGAAAACTAATTTTGTGACCTCTTAATTACACTGATGATACGTTTTTGAGGATTAATAACTTGTTTTTAATGACGAGCCCTCCAGGTTAACAATAAATCAATACAATTTATGTATTTTTTTAAAATGATGAAAAAAAGTGTACTTAGTTTTTGTGATTTCTTATCACATTATCGTTTTTTATCAAGTAATAAATCGTTACTTAATTTACTTTAATTGAACGTCTTATAGTTTTCTCCAAGTTCTTTTTTTATTTCAGTTCTGTTTTTTTTTTAAATTTAGACGAGGTAAGTATGATTGACGATGCTTATTATGGCAAATACCTGCGAAACACACAACACAGGAATGATGTTCCTTTAAACTCTTCAGGTGTTCCTTGTGTCTGCTTGCAGTGTCACCACAGTGTCGTCAAAGTGATTTTAAATGCGATAGTCGGAGGAAGTTGGTTATTTTGGTTCTTACTCTAATAATTATATAGTGTTTTGAAATATTTTAATGAATGGATACCCAAAATACCTTCAGAATATACTGTATACATAACAGTTGGTGTAAATTCGTAATGAAAATCTAGTATATCTGGTACAGTGTTAATGGCAATTCTAGACGTGAACCACAATGAAACAAATACAATAACAATAATTGTCAAGAGAGGAGTTCTATGACCAGATTGAGGAAAACAAAATTAATCAACAAAGTTTGTTCATGTTTTTGTTCTTAGTTCACATTTTCTCTCAGTAAAGTTACTTGATTTCGAGCAGTGGCGGATGTATGAGGGGGGGGGATGAGAAGGGTGCTATAGCTTCCACACACANCCCGTTGGACCTGAACTCTTAACAGATAAAATTGAAGTTGATAAATGTCATACTCCGTATAATGTTTACCATATTAACAATTAATTGTAATTATTATCGTTATTAGTTATAATTGTTATTGTTATTTATAATACCAAATTAATAAAATGAACAATACCATATTAATAATTGTTTTAATAATCCTTGATTGTTAATTATTTATTTGATGCATTTTATTTAAAGGTAATTGTTATAAAACCATAATTTTTAAACAAAAATGCTAGCCTTGGTTACTGTCTAGATCCGCCACAGACTTGGAGTCTATGTGTATTTTCACCATATGATGATGTCGAACCACAGCTATGAGCTCAGAGTGAACATTGACAGTTCATTCTTTGTATGTGTGTACCCATGAATGAGTATTTTTTCCATTTGCTCTTTTTTCTTTGATTTTCATGTAATGAAAATGGATATTGGAAATGCTGCATTTGTTCTCAAAAGTAAATAATTTCCAGTCATTACCAGAGATTCCTGATTAAAATCCATGCTTTATTTGAATCTAGGGCTAAAAACCTTCAAAAATGCTCATTGATTTTTTGGGAGAAAGTCCCTTTCTTGTTCTATGCCGATACGTACATTATATTTTTATTAATTACAATTCTGTTCATTTCTGACATTAATTTGTGACAACATGATTGAAATGTTTTCTTCATTTTGTAACTGAACTCATCCACCATCGTCGAGGGGTGTAAATTGTTTTTTTCCCTCTCTTTCAAACGATTTCACATTTTTTTTTATAAATATAATATCTGTAGGTGCAAATGCATCCTTTTGGGTTTAATTTTCACCACACAGTTATTAGTGGAATTCTCCGTTCAATACTTAGCAACACAATAATACAAAAGAACCACCCTGCACTTTTGCCTATGCGTTTACGTAATTACGATGCGTCGACATAAAGCCATAGAGAAAAGACAATCCCATCCCATGTGACCCCCCAGGGGACTTACGTGTTTGGCGAACACGGGGCCCCGAGCTGAGTCTGGCATTACTTCCACTTACTTGTGCGAGGCTCCTTCCTTTCTCTTTCCTGACCTCCCTCGGTCTAGATCCTCTTAGGTCCCTCCGTCCCTCCCTCAGATCCGCCGCTGTGTATGGCCAACATATGCCACATGCAACCCGGGAAAAATAAGCAAAAAAATGGCCTACCCTGAAAAAAACCTGAAGCTTGTATCTCTTTTAATCGATGGTAAAAACCATTTAGAGCAATATACTAAAATTCTCGCACTTTCTTCCGCGTGCTTCCCTTTTTTTTGGGGGGGGGGTGTAGAATTTAGGATCTCGAAGTGTTATACTTGTACGACTCTAGCGTCAAAACTATGAACCCAACTCAAGTAAATGAGGACTCAAATGAAAGAGGACATTCTAAAGATTGCAGTGAATAATTTTGCGTTGCTCTTCCGGTAACAATGACGCGTCATGAGGACTGAGCCGCCGGAAATTCAATAGATATTCGAGAACGCGCTCCAGTTGTCTAACATTGAAGGGCCAAGTGGATTAACTTTAAATAAAATGATAAATAATTAGATGTAGATTAAATGAATTAATAATTAAGAATCTGGTATTGTTAATAACGTTAAGATTTATATTATTAATAACAATAACAATTATAACTAAAAATTATTAATCTGGTAACTCATTTACAAAGTATGCCATTTATCAACTTCAATTTTGTTTGTTAAAAGTTCAGATCCAATGTGATGATCCAGATGTTCAGATCCAGACCCGCCACTGTATTCACATGTATGTAATACACGTAATGTGACACAGCGCGTGCCTCTTGTGGTGTTGAAGCGCAAGAAGATATTTTTTTTCCTGCGTGACCTGCTTTGGTTTTAAGTATGTAGCGTAATCCGCTCGCAGGTAGGAAAAAACCAAAGCCTTTCACGACACCCTCTGACCTCGTGGACACAATAAAATCAAAGTCATCTTACTTTGCCTCTAAGGTCCAATTTCACAAAGTTCGATTAATGTCTTAAACGAGATTTTCTGTGCAGTAAATCGTGATTATCAAAATGCGCGTTCTACCAACTTCGATTGACGAGATAATCGCGATTTACTCTTAAACGCTCGGGGATCCTTTGATTACCAGCACAAATCGCGATTTTCTTCAGCACTGCAAGAAGTATGGCGTCCATTTTGTTTGTTTGCTCGTGGCTCGGTTTATAGGTTATGTTGAGTGGCACGAGGGATGCCCGCTGCTGCCTACGGTGTCCGTTGGTGGAGCTAGTGAGCAACATGATGAGTTTTCAAATCACCCATAATGCACTGTAAAACTACTACCATCCCAGAGAATTCTTCAGAAACATTAATTAACATAATCGACGATTAGATATGCTTGGTGAAACGCATAAAATGTAATCGGGATTCCATTTACATAATCACGTTTAAGGAAATCACGATTATTCTACATTTGGTGAAATTGGGCCTAAGAGAAATTCAACTCTAGAGGGAAAAAATATCATGAACGGAAACGCACTGTGTATATTACTTTATGGTCGTCAACGTGGTCATAGGCAGTTTGTAACGGCTCTCTGAAAAATAAATTATATATTTATTTCAATATTTATTATCAGTGTAACTGGCTTCATTGATGTTGGTAAAGAGTGCACTTGTATTCAATGCAGACAACTCTTTTACTTCACAGTCATCCTTGATAGTAATGCGTTATGTTGGCAGGACATTCGAATTTCTGAAGACTTAAATCCATCACTAATATCGGCCATCAATTCAATGCACTTGCTCTTGTGGCGCTATTCTGTTCCTTCTGGAACGAATATTACTTTATGTCTTCGTTTGTTGTGTTATCAAATTGTATTTCTTTACAGCAAATAGTCGCTTTTGTGACTACTATTAATGTTTATTTGGATATAACTTGAATTCGTAGAAGTTGGCAACTCGTGTTAGGCAGCCATATTGGCAAAGTTACATGACTCTGAGTATAGAAGCAGCCGCCTGCCAGTCAGTCAGTCAGTCGTTCTGGGAGAGCGCCGAGGAAGTAAAGGGTAGTGGCCGTCCGGCTGCTTACATTGCGGAAGTGCGGAGACGCGCTCCGATGCGTATGCGCGCGATGCAAGACAAGGTGGTACTTACGGACGTTAACGATTCTTTCTTCCTTTTTTTAAATGCCGAGTGTATTTTAAGAAGATTATGTGTGCACGCCGCGTTTCGAGTAAATACTGGCGACTTCCAGGTACGAGTGCGTTTAACTCTACCACTATAATTTGGAACCGGGGAGATACTCCTCCGTCCACTATGTTTTCATTCGTTCCGTATGTGTGTAACTAAAGAACATTTGCTTTATTCCTTTCACGATAAATTACGTTTCTTGTTCTTTCAAAAATAAACAATTTTTCATTAATTAATGATACAAATTAATTTTAGTCACCAATTCTGCCAAACCACCGACATGAGTGAATATCACTTTTGCTAAATATGAATGGCGGGCGTTTCTACAAAGGAAATTACATAATTTACACGCTGACGCCACGTTTCTCATATGCATCTGAATTGTATTGTATTGCGAGGCAAAAGGATGATGTTACCACCTTCCATTCTTCATTTCCTCATTTTACTTTTATGCTTTGACGTCATACGTATAACAGTCGAAATGATTTCCCGTGTGTTTCCTAGAGCCTCTCCTAACACGAGAGCCATTCACGCTCGGAAAATCTTAGGATATTGGAGTGAAAAGTTCGCCATAAATCGAGCGAAAAGACCCAGTGTTTCAGATCTCGAAGATGGCGTGTCCTCTCTAGTTGAAGAAATGAAATAAAAAATCATCTCAAAACGTCTCAGAATGATGAACGCTTGCCAAACCTAAATGTTTGTCACTTCCTCTGAGATTTTAACTCACATACTCGTGGAGCAGCCGGAGGTCCCGGGTTCGAGTCCCGGTCCGTCGCAATTTTCACGTGCCTATTTTTGACGTTGCACTTCCTCTGCGAATTACCCCTTCGAACAATTCAACCTGTTTCGAGAATATAAGTTTCTTTCGTTTTAATCATTTGTATGGGTTCAAAAATCATATATTTTCCTTGTCATGAAGTAAATGCAATACAATCCATTCAGAATCACTGTTATTGGCAACAGCGGTTACCTAGTGGTAGCGTCTTCGCTTTCACAATCCCGCTGAGTGGCAGAGCACGGGTTCGAACCCTGCTCACCAGACAAAATGTCGGTAAGGTATTATACGTTCCCCGACAACTCAATATGTCTCCTTCCCAATTCCCTTACTTAAAGGTCCAGCTGTTACGTGGAAGAGCCTCATTGCCTCACGACCTGAACCTCCTTTTGCCGAAAGCATTAAATAAATAAATGAATTATAGATCCTCATTATTCCATCCGTTCCTGTATTGATTAGGGTGATTCTTCACATAAAAGTTGTGCCCTCCGAAAATATTTTTTTCCTTAAAAACAATTCAGTGATGTTTCAAAAAGGATGTTGAAGTGTCTTGAATAAATAAAGAGTAACGTTGATTTCTCAACTTGTTTCAGGTGAGTGTACGAGGCCTTCTGATTGGTCGACTGCTGTCTTGGTGGTATGTTCATAACGTTTCATTACGTTGAGTCGCGAGTTTGTGTGAACGACAATTGAGCCACGGGCAAAACAATGGCTGATTGTTATAAAGAAGAAACAACAGATAATAAAAATCAACTCTCTGTAATGAGAAGATAACATTATGTGGAGCACCACGCAAGATATCTGTGCGCATTTCGTGGTTTGATTCTTTACTTTTTTATATTATGTGATATATGTAGTTGCGAGGTAAATGAATTCGGAACTTGAATTGGTTGTGCAGTTTCAGACAGTGTCTTTAGCAATTGACCACAGTGATCAACCCTACTTCGCTGGGAAGGGTGCTGCTGTTAATAAATCTCTTACGGGGAAAGAAATAGTGTGTAAACGACAAATGGCCTTCAAATTCGTTTACGAATATGACATTACGAAGCTTACAAGTAGTCCATCTATCATTTAAATTTTTTAATGAGTTTAAGGACATTGTCATCAGACGGTAGCATTGCTCTCATTTTTAGCGTAATGTACAAATTATTATCAAGACTTCTCTACAATAAAATGAAAGGTAATGCGGTTGTTCTATCGAAATTCAAATAATAAAGTGTAATATCTTCGCATTTCATTAAGTTATGAAATAAAACGAATCGATTTAATTTCAATTAAATAAACCTTGGTGTGTTTGGACCCCCATCATCTGTGGCCCATCATCAGGCAAATGCTGACCAAAATTAATGTAAATGCCATGTTTGTTCTTGACCCGTAAAATACACTGCATATAGGAGATTTTTGAGGTAAGGTCTTATATTGCAATTAAATCTCATTTTACTTCTCAACGTTTCGCAATTATATAATTCCCTCATCAGGGCTAAAAGGAATAACAAGATCACCAGATTTATGATCAACTACTACAATTGCACACAATTATCTATAATGCTGTTACATACCTTGTAATATATTCTTAATCTACCATCATAGAAATCATTTTTACACATTTCCTTTGAGCCATATTCGTATTTTATCGTATTGCGAACCTTTTTGATATCTATTATAACTTTTTTTTATAATTTTTCGTTTTTTATTGCAGTTATCGTTTATTTATAACGGAAAACGGATGTTCTTTTGTGGAAAAATACTCTTTTTCTCCTTTCGATTTGATCGCGAGACGATATATTTTTTTCGTCGAGAGAGTCTTGTGGCTGTTGTAGACTTGTAGAGAGGACTCGTAGACAGCGTTTGCGATGATTCCACGTGACGTTGTCTCGTGCGAAAAGTGGGAGATTCGAATCTCTTCTGTTATCTCGTGAACCTCTGCGTGTTATTCCATCGACTGTATTCTCCTTTTGGAAATATGCCTATGGGATGTTGGTAGACGCTTTCTTGGAAATTCTTGGAATTGAATCAGCAAACCAAATTTGAGAGTTTCGAGGGAGTTTCGATAACAACCGTGCCCGAAGGCCTCGTCGTGGATGGGAACGAGTTTAGAAAGGAGTTAGTGCCGCCTCCGCTGCGCTATGTTCTCTGCGCATTGCGAGCGGATTCTGTTTCGTGTCTTTTGTCAACTCCTTGCTTCACAGAGCTCCATAATTCATAAGAGCTCTAAACACGTTTTCTTGCGTGTTATTAAAAATGAATGCGGAGAGTAACGCATCCGCAGCTGCACTCCACACCCCTATTTTGTTAATAGCCGTGTTCTAGAACATAAAGGGATTTCATAAACCTTTTTAAATTTTAATTGGTTATTGGAGTAATTCTTCAAGTATGCAGAATATTTATTTTGGTAAACAAAGGATCAAAACCGTGGTAGCGAAAGAGTGTTAATTTT
>NNCF01128097.1:2021214-2033010 GCA_002313205.1 Laupala kohalensis | reverse complement strand
GAGGGGAAGGGGATGGCTTCTGAGGGAGGGGCGATTGGGGGGATGCAAGTAATCATAGCACATAGAGTGCAGAGCTGTCAGCGGGAGTTGGGGGTGGGGGTAGAAGTTTAATTGAGTGGCCAAATGAGTGCAAGCCGATTAATATGAGTTATCGTGAAGGGTAGCAATGTTCCGGTGCATTGACTCATAGGAGGATGGCTAATGGGGGCGTCGTGGGTGGTGTCTTGGGAGACCGCTATCACAGACGTTCGCTTCTAGATACCCTCTGGCGCAAGAGTACTGCCCCTCGCAACTACTCCCTCTCTCCCTTGCCACACTCCCCCTTTATCATCCCTTTCTCTGTCTCTTCCCTTCCTCCAATTGGATCGCAATGCTATCTTCCCTTCTTCTCATTCCCCCTTCACCTTTTGAGAAATACGGTAGAACCCCTCTCCATCGGCCTCGGATCAAGCGACCTTCCCCCACCCCCACGTGATATTGTTTTTTGTTTTTCTTTTCTTCTTCTCTTACAGCCACTGACTTAAACATTGATTTTCGTTTGACGCTCCTTTGCTGTGGAAAGTGAGGGGACGTTAGGTCACGTGCAAAATGTGCAAAATGAGAACGAGGGAGGGGGGGAGGAAGTTGGTCATTTTGCTTACGAGGCAATTTTTTTATGAATCAATTTCTTCGTGTTCGTTGCATATACTTTCAATGCAATAAAATAAGCTTGTTATTTACTCGTTTCTTCTCGATAACCTGATGAAATTGTACACTCATTTTGAACGAAAATCTATTTTTTCTTCTCCGGAACGTTGGATTTACCGGCCCAAACGGGTACCCGGCCAGAGTCTGGCCCCCGAAGTTTCCTGACCTCCCAAGACCTATGCCGTACTACCTCTTTATTGATCCTTCATATGAAAATTTCTCATTTCAAAAACTTCAAAGGGTTACCCCCTTTAGAGATAAGTGTAATTTTTTCCAAACCTGCTTATTTTCCCCCCTGAATTTTCGTTGAGGGGAATTGAATGTATCAATAGCTGAGTGCACTCCGTGATGCAGAAAAAGCCAAAAAAATCATTTCTTATAATACTAGGAAACGAGACAACTTTCGGAAAATTTGATAATTTCTCCTACGAAAATGTTGATTCGACGAATTTTTTACCGTGGGAAAAAAAACGTTATTTACGTTTCTCCACTAAACAAGATTTAAAATGAAAATGTTGAGCTGGTTCTTTTTTTCTTTTGGCTTTCCCGCATATGTATGTTGTTGATACGTGCAATGCATCCCTCCAGCGAAAAATACAATATTGCGCTCTCTCGTATCTTAATTAGTATCAGTGCCCTTACGGTTCTCTCGAAAAAAATAATTGTCAGGCGTATTTCGCGGAGGGTTTTCTTCGATTCATTACCATCGCATCCTCAAACATCCCCCATCCCCTCTCTCTCTCGAGTAGCATCAAAGTCTTTGACTCTCAGTACCAGAAGGTTCATTAAACCAGGGACGGATCCGAATTTGATTTTTCATTTGATATTCCTGTACAAAAATAACTTATTAACTTAAATTGCATTTTCATAAAAAAAATTCATTAAAAAAATCTTACGTAGCGTTTTTGAAATAAAAATTTTACACTTAAAAACGAATTATTTTAGGATTTCCTGCCAACGAGTCTATTAATTGCGTCAGATTTACACAAAATGATTTCTACGGTAATTCACATGAAACCGAAAACGTTTGGACGTTCCTTCTGAAACTATAACAGGTGTGAAATTATAAAAATTCGTAAATATTTAAAGTGAGGACAAAAGTAGTAATATTGAAATACAATGTTGGATATCGGAAATTATGTACATAATTTATTACCAAATGTCCGGGTAGAGAAAGAAACAGTAAAAAGAATAGCAACCGTTTGGTCATGTTCCCACGTAAGTGTGCAAATCTTTAAAAGCAAAGTAATTCATATTTTTCTCCTACGAAGTCTTTTGATACAGATGTTATTAGTTCGTCGCGATATTTTTCAATGGGAATTCTAAATTTTTTATCTTTATTAGTAAAAAATCTTTAATAATAATATAGCTATTGTTTTTGTGCCCCCCTTGGATCCGCCATTGCATTAAAGCGTAACCGTAAGTGCTATGTCGTGACGGTGACAACTGTGTCTCGGTGCTTCAGACGAGTACCTTTTACTTTTCTCAATACACATGTTGATATTCTTGTTTCATGAGACTCTAGCAGAACAACCCGGCGTTGACCCGGGAGTTTAGGAAAGAAACTCATTTCTGGACATAATTGTATTAAAACGTCTGTCGACAGGTGTGGATTTTTTTGAATCTTTTTTTGCCTGGCGTTACTCGGGTTTCCTGTATAATATCCTAAATCTTTAAAAATAATAATAATAAATTTATTGTCAAAAACACGTGGTCATACGCAGTTTGTACTGTTTTTTGACAATAAATTTATTATTATTATCATACTTGGTATTTTAATTGAAATAACCCTTAAGAACTGCCCTTTGAAATTTCGAATAATTTTATTGATTCCTTTTTCTGATACAAGGATTACAGAATAAAAGGTCAAAAATATTTGTTAAAGAACCATCCAGACTATCATAGCGTGCGCTCCACTTCAACAAACGATGGGAATATTTTCCTTATTTGAGTCCTTTGATTTGTGATTAAAGACCGACTGGAGGACGGGTACGTGTGTGTCTGCGTATTTGCCGCAATAGAGCAATAGCTTGTCATCATGTGGCCGTATTTTTGAGGGTAAATGAGGCTATAATACACAAATACGCCTGCTACGATCCTCATCGCGTGAAATCGCTCAGCAACGGCTGATGTTTCCTTATCGTGTTGGTGTCGTCGTTGTAACGGCGTATGGAGAGCGCGTATCACGACCATTTGCGTGTGTATACGAGTCCCGGTCTCTTTCCACCACGATGCCAAGTGTGATTTCGTGAGGAGAAATCGTTTGTGGCTGGTCGTTCTCCGGTTTTCACTGTGCCCTTGGGTGACGCGGTTCACTATCTGCTCTCCGTGTTCACTATTATTCCTTTGCATTTTGGAGCTATCTCCACACTTTTTTTTTCTTTCTATTTCTACGTAGATATTTTTTTTTTCGTGGAGTGGCACATGTTATACCCAGAGAAAATGAAACCTAAAAGAAAAAAAAATATTGAAATTAGCCTATTGGAGAACAAACTATTGTCCCCAACGTGTTCGTAGGCACTTTGTATCTGCTCTTTGGACAATAAATTACTTATTTATTGCCAG
Organism: Laupala kohalensis; assembly: GCA_002313205.1. Classification (NCBI taxonomy): domain Eukaryota; kingdom Metazoa; phylum Arthropoda; class Insecta; order Orthoptera; family Trigonidiidae; genus Laupala; species Laupala kohalensis. Next base: position 2,029,758 of record NNCF01128097.1, on the reverse strand, counting down.
TCTAACTGGCTTTATGTGACTGAAGGGCTTATACACAGGGTAGCCAACACTTTTACTGCGCCATAGTCCATTAAAATAATGATAAGTGTACGTTGGCAGTACTTTCGGGTTTCTTTAAACTCAAACCTAACCACCAACACAAGCTATCAGTTCAATTGATTTGCTCGTGTGGCGATATTCTGTTCCTTCTGCATCCAGAGTGTTACACGAATATTACCTTGTGTCTTAGTTCGTTGGATTATTTACTTGTGTTTCTTACAGCAAATACTAGCTTTTGTGACTAGTTTTAATATTTACACGGATATTATACTTATTCGTGTTTGTTATTTTTTTTCGTAGAAGTTGGCGATTCGTTTTTGCGGTAAAGTTACATGTCTTCCAGTGTATTGGATTACAAAAGTTAGCGACGTGATTTCTTTCGAAGTTCTGTATCCACGAAGAATTTATTTGCCACACACGTGTGTAGGCGACCTCGGCTTACAACTACATGACATGTCCCTGTTTCCTCCCTTACCTACTCGTTTCATTCCCTCCCGTCCAGTACCCAGACCTGTTCACACACCACGCACTGGTAAGCACAGCCTCCCAAAATCACGTAAAGTAGTGCTATTCAGAATCCTATATAATTCAAACCGACGAAAAATAATAAATAAATAAACTTTATTGTCAAGAAAGCAAATTTATTAAATTTGCAAAAAAGCAAATAACTTGTACATGTAAATTTACAAACATATTTGCGTTAAATTACAAACATATTGACATTATATATGTATTATAACTCGCAGCTAACTTTTTATCTTATCTAGGAACGTTTGCTGAATTTTTTTGAATTTCGCCTCTGCCTTAGGGCCCTTGATCGGAATTGATGGAATACGTCCCTTGCTTGCTTCCGGAGAGTAAATTAGTTTATATTCCTCCACGTGATCATACGCAGTTTGTACTGTTTTTGACAATAAATTTACTATTATTATTATTAACTAAAGCTCAAGGAGGGTACTGTCAGTGTCACCATCAGTGCTTTGCGTCTTAATATGTCGTCGGCAGAGTAATGCTTCGACCGCTATGACCCTAGGATAGACCCGCTTCTCATTTTACGAGAGGTTGAGTTGCCCTGGGCGTCATTTTGGGTGTTGAGAAAGGAGTCGAAATTCCTCAATGTCTCAGCGGGATAGGAAGCCCGGTCAGAATTTTACATTGGGAGCGACGCAGACTCAATATACATCACAGAGAGAAATAAATTGTCTACCTTGGCGTCTCTTTCAATTTAGTCTATATTTTTCCATGTCCTGCAACCGATTTCTCTCAAGATAATGTGTTAATACGGAGCGTGAGTATTTTTATTGCTGAGGCGTCAAATATACATAGCGGGATTTTTTAACATTTCAGCTCCATGAAGCATCATATTTTCTTTAGAAACGACCATTGTTAAGCAGACACTGTGTTATGACGTAAAGTCTAACCTCATTTCCAATCACATTTGCATACACCTTAGTTTGCGTCATCTTCAGGTGTTACAATTTGAAAAACACTTTTAAACAATTTGAGAGCAGTTGCTCTCAGTCTCATGATAAGATTTAGATTTATGTTAGTTCTTTAATGAACTTAACTCTTTAATGGAATAAGCAAAAACTGCTCCATGAATTGGAATTAAAATATTTTAATTAATACATTTGGTCATTTCAATACATCTGTAGGACATGACTGTATCAGAAATGTTGTATATTAAAGAATATCACCATACTAATATTCTTTTACTCAGGAAAAAATTCAATCTACCAATGTGATAAGATCAAAATACTTTTACTTGCTAGTTTTTGAAAACATGTTCAGCATCCTAATTCTTTAAATTCATAGTAATACTAATTTAATACAAACGTTTACTGCATGCACTACACCGTCTCGCGGGAGCCGAGAGCCGATCGAATTTTCGTTTCCGATGCGTGAGGCGGCTGCACCATTTCATTAACATTCTTGTAATATGTGCGTCTCAAATGGTTGAGTGTAATAATCTTAATAATGTAAATGAACCTTTTTAGATAGACATTCTACTTTCTTTATAGAACTCGTTGAGGCAAATAATATTGCCATTCATAGTTGCCACCTATCTGTAACCGTTTAGGCATTGTAAACGAATAGAACTATCTTTTATCCCGATTTTATCGACATTTGTGGTCAGAATTATTTTCTGTCTTCCTTTTCACGCATTTTGAAAATAAAAATTACCCCATGTTCATCCTGGACGTCTTAACTATCTCGTTGCCAAATATCATCCCGATCGGTTGAGTGGTTTAATCGTAAGTGACAAACTGACAGACACGTTTTTGCGTTGCGGACAATATATATATATTCAATTCAAAAGGGCATTGTTTGAACATAAAATATACAATATATATGGCGGGGCTTAGGGCCCGTGCGCCTTACAGAAACCCTCAAATGTACCGTGGGTTGTGCTTACTATACTCTAGTATTCACTCTCAATGAACTGAAACAGTAACGAAAAATATAAGTTTTAAACGATTTCGATAATTTGGCAGGTAAATGATATCAGTTTCGGGAGAAACCTGTTAATGAGTAATAATGACATTTTTACTATCATGACTATTTTTACTTTTTAATTTTAGTTTCAAATCTCAGCTAATGTTATATATTCTTAAGTGACTGTGTCGTTCAATGAGCAGCGTTGGGAACCACGGAAAACCAACGGTTAGGGCAAGCGCGCTAAGCACAAAAAGAAGAATCTGATTGGTAACTGGAAACCTGTAACAGAAAAAAAAATTCGGCGGCAGAATAAAATAAATTCATATAAAGAATACATACTTATCTGCAGGGCAAATAACATATGCATACATACCAACATACCCAAATAAATCTTGTTTACATATTTACCTATATATACGTATATGTACGTGGACCCATATCCGCACATGTACACATTTTTGAATCAATTAAAAAAGAGACTAAAATAGAATACTAATATTACCACTATTACTATCACTTATAATAATAATAACAATAATAATAATTTAAAGAGATTAAAATTAAGTGTGTTTGTTCTGGTCAATCTGCTTCATCAGTTTCGCCTTCCTCTTTTTTCGAACCATACTCAGAAACTTGCCAAGGAGTAACGGAGATTCTATTATTTCGCATTATTTCAAAAGCTAGAGTGTAATTTCATGGTTTACGATCGTATCACACCTTAAGAAGCCATTTTTTCCCTACCTATTTCAGTGTTAACGCAATTTAGCAGAATGTGAACCAAGTCTTCTTGTTCTGTGCATAAAGAGCGTTGCGAATCTCGTTCCCCCCCCCTCAATTTACTTAATTTCCATCCCCCAAGTCGAAACCAAGCATAACCTGCTCTTGCTACCTATTTTAATTTATCTATATACGGTTTTCGCCCCCAGTTTCCTGCCACAATATTCTGCACGATTAGTGACTTCTTTTCCTGTCTCTCAGCCGTCATGTTTTGTTTCTCTATGTCTTCAAGTCTCTGAATAATTAATTCACAGTCAGATCTCGCGGGAGCTGTCTGCCACAAATGTCGTAGACCGACTGTTTCGATTATAGTTCTTATTTTTAACCCCACCCATCGTTACACGTTAACTCGTAGCATTCGGATATCACACACAATCCCCCACATCTTGTACATTTCCGTTCCCGTAGGAGGTATAAAAATTTGCGAATTTTATTCTATCGTCGAATCATCCTCATTGTTTTGCATTGATTCTTTTTCCCACGTCGAGTGTGCGGTATGACGTAGTACTCATGCAACAGGGAATAACACAATTCCATTGCGAATAAGAGTGTAACGGTCCCCACCTCGTGATGGCTCAGTCTATGAGCACTGATCCGTGATTGAAGCCACCAAGTGACCAACTAGTGACCTACCACTGTTGTTGTCTTCTCATCCCTCTCTCAAGACGTGTGCATTTTATTTGAGTTCCTTTTGCTTTATTGCACTGTCTTCTCTTCTCCTCTCCTCTCTCCATGTACTGTTCGCTTCTTCACGAGTCGGTACGTACTCCTTCGCTTCGAAAGGAAGCGGTGGGATTATCGAAATCTCTTGTGTATTGGAGAACCTTGTTTCTTCGCTTCGAAAACTTTTAACTTAAGAAGAAAAGAAAAAGAAAAAACCACGAACGGAAACAAATGCACTGTGCTTATTAGTCGCAATAAATTTTTTTTTTGTCCTCACGTTATGTTGGCAGGTTTCTCTGAACTTAAATCCATCGCCAACCTCGGACACCAATTCAATGCTCTTGTGGCGCTGTTCTGTACTTTGTGCGTGAAACGAATATTACCTTGCGCCTTAGCTTGTTGTGTCATTAACTTGTGTTTCTTTACAGCAAAAAGTCTCTGTTGTGACTACTATTAATGTGTATTAGCATATAACCTGACTTCGTGGAACTTGGCGATTTGTGTTACGTAGCCGTAGTGCGTAATTTCCTTGACTTGGAGTGCCATTCAGTAAAAGTCCTCCCTCTTGTTAAGAGAGAGCCCTGCAGTTGACCCTTTGAGAGCGTGAGAAGGGGTCCGTTATTCATAGACGAGTGGTGACCCTCATGGATCCCTTCTTGGACTCGTCGTGATGCTTATGCAAAGGCGGGATGCCTGCCCGCATCGCTGACCCATGTCGTACATCTGCCTCAGGTGAAATATGAAGCCCCCACCGCGATGCGATGGAGATGAAGAATCTTTTACAAACATCGCGTNCTTCATGCTTATTCTAATTGTTATAAAAACAACAACAACATGAATTATAATGAAGAGAAAAATTTATTTCAATTGTATCTAGCAATTAATAGTATAGTACAGGGGTCGGACACCTATGACCCGAGGGTCACCGAGTGACCCATTTGATAATTTCAAGTGACCCACTTTAGTTCCGAAAATAATGTATAATATATAAAAATAAAATATAAAACATAAACATGAAAAAAACATTTTGAGAATTTAAAAAATTGAAAAAAGATACTAAGAACAACATTTTAGTTCGATTACCATGGATCTTATTCACATAAGTGTTTATGTATATAAGATCCACGTCGATTACAAAGTTGCAGTAATGACAGTAGGCGGATTACAACAGCGACATTGTCCGAACAAATTTTACCATTATTGGACGCGCGTGTCGTTCCCTCAGTTGTGTGTCAGTTATAGTTACAGCACATGTTGAGTAGCACAATAATAGTGACGCAATTATAGTTACGCAGCTAAATAATTATTACCTACTGAATACGAAAATATACTGGTTTAATACGAAAAAATATCTCTTTAACACTCACATTTTGGTTGATTTTGACCCGCGGCCCAAAAAGGTTGCCGACCTCTGCACTAAACTATATAAAATTGGTGTAAACAAACAGAGTAACATTTATATTCTGATACAAATCCTGTATATTCTGATTTCAACTTGAAAAATATATCTCACCGGCCATTTAAATGAAATAATTAAAATTATAGTTAATGGCGAAATACATTGCGTCTTATGGAGGAAACACTTATTTACAAAATAAGACCNATAACAAAATGATAGAAGTTTCCTCTGATTTGTATTAAATTTTCGCACTACTATTAACGTAATTTTTATCTTTAGTTCACCTTAGGACATCTGAGAAAGATATTTCACTTTTCCCAAAGAGGTGAGATGAGACCGTTGCCTTCGACCGCCGCCATGTTTTAACTTCAAACGAGTCGAGCGAGTTCCTGAATATTATTTATTTTTATTTGTATTATTTAACTGCTAAAGTAAAAGTTAAATCATGTTTTTCTTTCTTCGTTTTCATTCATTTTGTTGTTTTTATATTACAATAAAAATAAATAAAACAATTATATGTATGTCATTGATTTGACTTTGACTGGGATTAAGAGCTGGTTCTACCTCAAGCACACTGTGTCACACATTTTCTCATTTTCCATCGAATAGACGAAGGGAGGGAGGGAGGGGGGGATTTTTGACGTGAAAACACGACTGTATATTCCGATGTGTGTGTAAACCCCTCTCAATCTCTCAAGCTTTTAAATTAGTCGCAGGAGCCTCCAGAGACGCGCGTAACCAGCTTTCAAAAGCCATGATTTACAGCGTTCCCCAAATCAAAAATAAACTATTATAGTTTTTACTACCTTAGTTTGTATTTAATGCTTTTTTTCATTGTCCCAGTCCCGTACGAGATTGGTTATTACTAAAAAATTATTTCACTTTTTGTTTGCGTAAAAGATAATTATGAATATTCTTAATGCAATTAACGTTTCCTAAATAAAATGATAGTATCGAATATTTTAGAAGACAATGAAAAAATATTTTGGTATTAAAACAATACTTCCTATAGGGTACTGTTATGACATAATTGGGTTTGTAATTAATTTATAGTGCTTCTAAATATATTTATTCATTGTTTGACAAAATGAGTGGAATATAATTAGGGATATGTGTAAATAAGATAATATATAATTTGTGAAGTACATGTGATATGATACCGTTTTCTAAATTTGTTAATTTTACTTCTCTTGAAATTGTTATTTTGGATTATTTGATTTTCCGCGCACATGACTTTTTCTATGAACAGTTTTTTGTTGCCTTAATGTACCTGCGTGTTCGTCCTGCTTCCATGAACGCGTACAGGAACCACTTCGCATAGACTGAATTTTGAAAGACAGTAATACTCCTGATACATCATTGGACGTCAACACTAAACAGGTAAAATTGAAATTGATAAATGGCGTACTTTGTAAAAGGGTTACCAGATTAATACTTGTTATTGGTTATAATTGTTATTAATAATATAATTGTTATTGTGTATTAATAGTACCAGATAAGTAAAATCAATAATACCACATTAACGGAATTAATAATACCAGGTAAATAACTTTAATAAATAATTTTTATTGTTAATCATAATATCAGATTGTTAATTGTTACTTATTTGTTTGATGCATTTTTTTTAAAGGTAGTATTTATAAAATTTGTGTTGTTACCCTTAAATAGAATACATAAAATAAATAATTAACGATTAACAATCTGGTATTATGATTAACAATTATTTTTAAAGCTATTATGTTATTATTAACTTTATTAATTCGGTATTATTTATTTTATTAATCTGGTAACACTTTTACAAAATATTTATCTACTTCAATCAAAGTATTTATCTACTATAAGACTTTAGGTCCAAGGCGGGGGGGGGGACTACAGCCCCCACCCCCATAGATCCCAGGAAATGATTACGCTCGCAAAAGAACAGATATTTAACAAATTGGAACTATTAAATCTTTAAATTATCCCGAAAATGTGGTCAATAGTGATTTTTTCGTGTCAACCCCTGCTATTTTTTAATATTTTTTTAAGTAAATATAAATGCAAATTGGAATTCTATTTTTGTCCGTGTACAAGTGTAGTCTCCCTGTTAACAAGAGAGACAGCGGGTGTCCTACGTTTCGGATTACAGCGTCAGTTTGAGGTGTGATCCCGAGCGAAGAGTGTAGGGGGGGGGGTGGCGTCTCGAGATAAGAAAATTGTGCAGTGCTTGAGCGCTTGAGTGGGAGAGGAGGTGCCTGTCTGTGTGTTTATGCGCCGTGTCGAATTCGTTATGCCTGATTACGTTTGGGGAGCAGCGTCGCGTCTCTTTGGCCCCCAGGGGATTGGGGATTGGGGATTGGGGGAGGGTCGTTAGTCGTCTATCGACACCCGTTCATCTTCTCTTCGTTGGAAGAGACTATCTTCCGCCGCAGGTGCATTGTGGGTACACGAGAGTTCGGATGGAGTGAAGCGGATTGAAACATTCCATTGAAACCTTCATTTGAGGTACTCTGCTTCGACTGCAGTGAAGTTCTCAACTATTCACGGAACATTGAAATATTCTAATATTCTCATTATTTAGTATATCGCACTACTGATTTTACTTTCTTATATAAATAGTATATGGAAAGTTTTGTAATCCTGAATAAATTCGAAAATGAGATCCGTTTTGGTGATCCCTGATTCCGAAAACGTGGTTTTGGCATAACGTCCTTCCGTCTGTCCAGCGATTCTGAGTAAACGGATGAATATATTTAATTCATATTTTGTATTTACGGTAGAATTTACTTGTTGTCGATGCACGTACTATAGTATTTTTTTACTTTAAAACAAAGGGTACTTTAATCATGTTACGTCGAATGAAAATGGGAGACGGGACCGGGATTCGAACCCGGGACCTTTTGCTTTGCGCGCTCATGCGCCTACCGACTGTTTTGATCGTCTCCATTTTACCCTATTTAAAAACGTTTAAGAAATACTTAATAGCATACAAATCTAATATACAAAATCAGTTGTTTCGTTTTTGTGGGAGATGAAATCAGTAAGATTTATGTTATATTTCAAAGTTATGTTAATAAACAAATATAAAGATAATTAGGATAAAATTTAATCGTTTTTTTTATTAATTTCGGTGTAATAGGCAATACAGTTTGTCGTTTTTATTTTCCCATATTTCGTAACGCTCCTTATCTATCACGCTTAAGAATTATATAAGTTATGATATATATTTTTAATATAATATTTTTAAC
>NNCF01128097.1:1995136-2006035 GCA_002313205.1 Laupala kohalensis | reverse complement strand
TATATCCAGAAGTTAGCCATCCTTCGAGGGAAGTTAACCATGGATTTATGCTTGTCACGTCTCTGGCATAAAGTAACCCTTTTGCGATCCACACGTATGAAGCCAATAAAATACCTTTTTGACAGTAATATTTATTTCATGTCTGCGTTCATTTCTGTTACGAGGCTAAAGGTACCGCAGCTATTCTTCCATTTAAAGACACGACTTTGGCGAAAGAATTCGAAAGGAGGGATGTTGTGTCGCCGATGAATTTCAGGTACCGAGACGGCATTTGCGTGAAAACTCCAGCAGTAAACCTGACCCAGTTGGGCACTGAACCCGCGCTCTCCCCCTCAGTGGCACGTAGGGTTGAAGACGGTACCAGTACACCACTTCAGATTCACTTACAACTTTGAATATCTAATAAGAATTGGTATTTTGCTTCTCTTAAGTGACGTGGTTTACCTCACAACTCCCAAGAACCTACTCAGGGAGGAGACGTGACGGACCCTGACTCGAACCCGGGACCTCGTTCACCTGCAGCGATAGGACGCCTCCGCCGGTTAAAGCACGATCCCGGGTTCTAGTCTCGGTCTGCAGTGGTTTATGATTGGGATTCAATGCTTCCTGTACACCAGGCTCAAAATAGTGTGTCTCGTATCATCAACATTTAAGGACATTCCAAGCAAATAAAGAGAATTTTCCAGTCGAACACGTACACTACACAGTTTGCACGTCAGAAAATAATGATAGCAGTTCCTTTGCGTTTTCAAATTACTCTTGAAACATCAAGTATTTGTGGTATATTGGATTTCCACTATAAAACTGGTTTCGTTCGCGTTCTACAAGATTCCACGGAAAATGATCTTTGAAATCGGTGTCCTGGAATACAGGATTAGGTCCATAGAAAGGAAAACTCGTTTACATTATGAATGAAACATTTTTTTTTTTTTAATCACTCCCGTCGAAGGATGTGGGTCTGTACGAGAAATCCTGACTGCGATCAGAACTTGAAACTTCAGCATACGACGCGTTCGGTTTCAGCTAAGTAGGAAATGCGGTTGCGAGAGTTGCATTTCTGATCTTCGTCCCGAGAGTAAACAGTGACCTCTCGACTGCGCTTTTCGCACCGCGCTCATGTTCACAAGAATGTCACTCTCACGCCTTCGGTAATTAGTTCGGCTGGAAGGGCAGAGAGAAACTCTCCGGAAACGTTTGAGTAATTTATTAATTAAAGTAATTAGTATACGTAAAAGTGTAGAAATTGATTGATTTTTATGATGTATTCATTATGATTAATTGTAGAATTTTTTTTTTCTAATTTGAATATGTACTTTTATTCTAGTGAACTATATAAATATTCTTGGAGAAAGGTCAAACTTGTTAAATTAAATTGTATTTTCATTCAGCCAATATTTCGACAAATTTATTGTCTTCATCAGGCTCGTATGCCTTACATAATACTTCGTACATCCCCCCCCCTCACTACTCAATTACTCATATCAACGAAGATATAGTCTTGTCTCAAAACTCATATCACCAGTCCTCTATATAATTCATATCTTGAGTCAATGACAAAATTGGTGAATATAGTGAATACAGTTTCATGGATTCTTAAAGAAACCCGGTGTTAATTTGTTGGTTGTGCTGTGTATCCTTTTTCATTCCAGAGAATAATTTCGAATGTAATTACTGAAATCAGAAAAACACTTAGTTCGTTCGGGCAAACAGGACCTTAAACATGAAACATTATTAAATGATTATGATTATCGATTCTCGTTAGTAAACACTTTTTACGTCTTTTATTATATTTTTATTAAAATAAATATTGACCTTAACGATCTTAGTAATATATTTCTATTCCACTTTTATTATTGGAACTCACAAATACGCATTGAAAGAAGGTAAAGTCTGCTATGGCACAAAATGTTATGTTTTTGAAAAGGAATATTTTTTCGTCTCATCAGCGAAGACGCAGAGTTGTACGCTCTTTCTAATAATCCAAAAATATTCATGTCTGTAACTTTGACTAATGATAATAATTTAAAAAAATATAATAATAATATAATTAAGAAATGAACTTTGTGTTCGAAATACGCTGCTCAATAATTTGGGATTGACGAATAAAGCATATCAAATAAAAATTTATTTGTTTTCACTTTCTGAAAAGAAATGAAAAATTCTTCCCAATGTCGATATATTTCTTCTAGATGGACTCTAATATATTCTCACCTTGAGTTTTGTGTCTGTAAAATAATTTGATTTGCGTGCTGTGTTAGCTACTCAAACTAGAAACAGGTGTCACATGTATTGACAACTTGAGAAATACAAACCTGAAATATTATTACGTCTGGAGATTAAAACTGCTTTTAAAAGGGACAGCGTTTCAATGTTAGGTTCGGTGAAGGAATGGGAAGTTGAGATCGTTCGTGTTCTTACGATCAGATCAGACTATATGACGAGTAATTTCATTGGAAAATTCATTGCAATGTCTTCTATTCGATCCGCGATGAATAGATTATACTTTTTAGATTTTACTTTTTATTATAGTTCCAAATCTATGGTTCGATANTCGATAATAACTAGTACATGTAAATTTACAAACATATTAGCGTTAAATTACAAACATATAGACATTATATATGTATTATAACTCGCAGCTAACTTTTTATCTTATCTAGGAACTTTTGCTGAAGTTTTTTGACAATAAAATTTATTATTATAGTTTCTTTTTCTTTATTTCGTTGACCATGTGAATAATTAAATGTATGATAAAAGTATTGTGAGGGAAGAGATGTTAAATTCGGAATATTAATGGAAATAATTTTTTCAATTTCGCTTTATAAAATTGTACAATAACCAGAATTTATAAGAAAATAATTTAGAACATTTTGATGGACGAAAACCATTTATTTTGCTATTTTTTAGAACTCAACGTTTCGGCTCTAGGTTTGAGTCGTCGTCACGTCTAACGCATTATAACAAAAACCTTAACTTAAGTCTAAAATTATTTAGTTTTCTTGGTTATGTAAAGAAGGTTAATAGTTGAGTAAATTTGTCTCTTTTTTAATATCTTAACGCCTCCCTCCATCCCCTGTACTTTCGTAGCTTTTGTGTGTTTGACATTCTGTCGGTTTGTGTGAGAAAATGAGAAGGAACAGAATGAAGTGCATAATGTATAAATTCTCGAAAAAGTAGAAAAATTTTAAAATTTAAAATTAGGAAACAAAAATATCCACGTTGGAAAATTCTCATTTCTCCATAGAACGATTAGAGACTGGAATTTGATGCCTCTCTGCATCGATTCTGGAAAAGATTTCGAGCTCTGCATCCATTCGCATCTTGTGGAAGAAAGGTTGCGCTAGAGAGGTGTCCGGATCATCAGCCGTAAAATGTGCATCAAAGAATTATAAGAAATACATTACTATTTTAGTAGTTTCATGGTTACATGTTTTTTAAATTTAATATTAGGTTAATCATTTATTTAACAATTTTTAATTTCAGTTCTGTGTAATACATATCTTTTTGTGTACTTAATTGTATTGCCTAATATTCTTCCACGGGGCAAGATCTGCCCATTTACAGTTGAGACCGAGAACAGAGGTGAGATGATGAAGTAGGTAAAGGCAAAGCAAGGGACCTTGCAACCATGGTGACAAATTGAATTCCCTCGTAAGCTGTGTGACCGGTATCCATCCTTACGATAATCCGATTGCGTACAGCATCATATCCGCTTTGGACCTTCCTTCTACCTCTTCCAAATTGAGCGACCATTCCTCTCACGTCCGTTGGCAGATCAAAGACCGTCGTCAAGGGAGGGATCTTGGGAGCGTTTCTGTTTGAATGTCTTGGTTTTAAAACAATTTCATAAATATTATATTTAAATAAAATACTCCAACTCATCAAATAGATAATCAACAATTAACAAAATTAAATAGTAATCAAATTTATTAATTCTTTAAAGTCGTCAAAGTATGCCTTTATCTGTGGAGAGTTCGGGTCCTGGGGGGGGGGGACTGCACCCCCAAGGATCCGCCATTGCTGACGTCATTCCCATGTGAGACGAGGTCTCTTTATAGCTGATCACGAAGCACCCAACCCCTGACTCCTTTTATATCTGATTCATCACTTCCTTTTGCCTTTTCCTGATGTACCCGGTCTGTGAGGCGACGCTGTCCAAGTCATCTTTTAGCAATAAATTTATTATCAAAAAACAATACAAACTGCGTATGACCACGTGGAGGACAATAAACTAATTTACTCTCCGGAAGCAAGCAAGGGACCATCCCATCAATTCCGATCAAGGGCCCTAAGGCAGAGGCGGATTCAAAAATTTCAGCAAAAGTTCCTAGATAAGATAAAAAGTTAGCTGCGAGTTATAATACATATATAATGTCAATATGTTTGTAATTTAACGCAAATATGTTTGTAAATTTACATGTACAAGTTATTATCGAACTATAGATTATTATGAATATAGTGTTTAAAAATCATAAGAGTTGAAAAAAACCCACTAAATTCACGATTTATTGTTACAATAAACACGCCCCTAGACAAAGCCTAGAGGACCTGTATAAGAAATCCGCCTCTACCCGAAGGAAAAACGGAGAAAAACCCGCGGTCTACACACTTTCCATCGATCGAACCGACACGGGTTGGGGTTTTGCGAAATTTTACCCGCTGACTACAAAAAGGAGTCATATTTGTTGATTTATTTGTTGCAATATTTTGATTCTCATCGACAAAATTATTTCAAGTTGCAAAAATTCAAAAACATATTTCTTTATTTACAAAAGTATTTTTAATATTTAGTATCGTAAAAAATATATGATGTGGTGATTCCGAACACAATTCTCTATCTTCTCTCACCGAATACGCCACACTACAATTGTTGATTCTGACAGCGTGGATTTGTATCCGAACGCTACGTTTGAGGAAAGATTTGATGTGTAATATAGTATAAACTGCGTGCCGCCATTTGGACAGCGCTGATGTATAGAAGGTCATCTTCCTTTGCTATAGAAGGGCACCAAACTTTGAGAATCATTTTCTGCTTCAGCCATTTCGGGGTTTCCGCGAACTGCTTCGCAGGTTCTTGATGCGTGTATTGTGAGCGCGTGTTGCCTCTCGTGAAAGACCACTTCTTCGGAAGCTTCATTTTTTTAAATATCGAACTACTTGAGTTTAATTGAGATCTTTTTTAATAAATAATAGACGCTCACTGTTCGCGGTTGCGGTGATGGTTCATGATGAGGGGGGCTGCGGATATTTTAGAAAGTTAGATTTGCTATCATAAATATTGGAAATTGTCATTTAGTGCTTGGTAAGACGTGACGAAGTGTGACACGGGGAATCCGTTTAAGCTATTTATACTACGCCTCTTTTACCTATTTCTGTAAAAAAAATTGGTTAAATAATGTGCTTGTGCTATTTCCTGAAGTATTGATGCCCTTCCACTGGGGTAGATTTTGCTTCTATGTAAAAAGAAAACGACAGAGCTGCGAAATATTCCTGAGAAGTAAAAGAGCACCTCACGCGTTCATGCAAAATACAACAACAAAAAACAGGGCTTGTAAAAAATAAACAATAACGTGTTTCCGCGTAAAAAAGTGTAAAATGTTCAAATTGTTGCCACTACCAGTTTATTTTATTCTAGGTGATTTTTTATGAATTGATCGATAACAAGTTAATATTTTCTTGGAAACTTCCGCCAATACGAACATTTCATACAAGAGTATAAAAGAAGATATCACTCCGTTCTTAAGAACATAGAATCGAACTCTTGAGTCTTTCTTGGGATCCCGGTTGCTCATTCTTCCAACCAGGATTGAACCACTTTCCTAAGGTTGGGTATAATCCATATACAATACTTTTCTCAGGATATGGGCAGTTCCCAACAGTGCTATTTCCTGAATTTCGTTTAGAGTTAGATTTCGGGATATTTTCTGTATATATTGGTCTATTCCTTTATTGATAGTTTCTGATGCCCCTGTTACTACTGGTATGATGTCTGTTTTTGTTTTCAACATTCTTTGAATTTTATTTTTTATGTCTGTGTATTTTATTATTTTTTCAGCTTCTTTTTGTGAGATGTTCATATCTTTGGGAACGGCAATATCTATTAACCACTATTGTTTCGCACTATAATATCAGGTTTGTTAGCAGCCACTGATCTTTCAGTTTTTACTTGCTGGTTCCAAATGATAGTTATGTCTTCTTTGGTCGTAACTGGTTGTGGGTTATGTGTATACCACTTGTCTTGCATCCTTCACATATTCTGTAGTTTACAATTTTGCAAACATTATCATGGCGGCGTATGTATTCGTTTTTTTTTCAGTATTGAACAGGCAGAAACTATATGGTCTATTGTTTGTTCATACTGTTGGCACAGCTGACATTTACTATCTATATTTTCTTTAAAAATGTGTTTCCATTATTATTATTATTATTATTATTATTATTATATTCAATTTGTACGAAAAGCGTAACATGTAACCGTACAAATTATCAAAATTATATCAATTTTTGAGATTTAACTAACAGTGAATGTAAGACACATTTAACAATTCGTAACTTTTGTACTTTCTTTGACAATATTTTCACCCGTTGTCGTATTATAGTAGCAATTTTAACTTACTTCACTTGGAAAGTTATTTTCTCCTTCGTCAGATAAATGAACGCTTGTTTATTTATTTATTTATTTGTATGTATATGAGATGTCATTACACCTCATTTTCTTGTTCTGCGTAAATAATATACACGCATACATATACGAACACGAAAAAAATTTATTCGTAGAAAAATAGCAAAAGAGGAGAATCGAAGTGGAATCGAACTCCTTCCCCCTCCCTCCACAACATAAACTCATTGCGCACCTCCTCCCAAATTATCGCGCTGCGCGGCGCGTTTTGCGTTCGTCTGTCGCGCTGCGTTTCCCCGCACCGCGCTGGAGATCGCACGCCACCGTCGGCATTGTTGCGCTCTGTAGGAGAGGAGACAGTTATACTCCAGTTATCGAGAGTTTGGGCACTAAAAGAAACAAAGATGGCGCACTCGAATGGTGTTTCAGGGCAGCCACCACCGATATTTTAGAACAAAAACTCCACACTCGTTAAGACTTGGACTGCCTGTGATTGTCGTTTGATATTAAAATCCTCCTTTGGTAGCACTTACACTTACCTTACGGATGTACCAACGCTATGGAAACAACAAAGAGACTATCGTAAAATGAATTTCGTTGAAAGTAGACTAATAAATTAAGATTTCTTGAATAGTTTTCGCAACGTATTCTATAAATAGGAATGTTAATTTTGTGTTACACTACAAAGGATAAAAAAGAGTATTTTAAGGACAGGTTCTCCTAGAGTTATTTCGTCAAGTTTGGTGGTAGTGAATACAACGTTTAAGATGAAAATATCACTAAGTCGAGTAGTATACGACATAAGGGAGATTCAATTGAGTAGGTTGGCACTTCTCCCGAATTTGGTAACTTTTCAGAGGGCAGCTAAACTATACATTTCGCGCCGGCGTTGTGCGCTCCGCGCTGCGGGGTATTTTGAAGCGGAGGAAAACGGCCCTTGACGTCGCCCCACCACGTTTTACTTTCCAGCAAAAGCCCATCACACAATCGGAGTCACTACCTGTGCCAGCAGCTGTTGTTGTTGTTATTCCCTGAAAGAGAGAAAAAGAAAACAAAATACTGTTGCACGACTTGGTCCGATTAATTCGATTCCGGAGGAGAGAGGTTCCGTTGCACTTGAAAGATGGTGTAGAATATTACTATATTTTTGTGGGTGGGTGATTTTGATTCAAAAGTGCATTGAGTTGAAGCATCTGTTAGCAGCTGAACACATTTTCTGCTTCTGTTCGCAAATATCTCCTTCTTCTATAAACGTAGGCTTCCGCCGCCGGAGTCAGTACGAACTCGTTTGTCCGAGAGACAAATTGCGTCTTCGTAGATCAAACTACCGACATACGTCGCTCTCGTACTNAGTACGAGAGCGACGTATGTCGGTAGTTTGATCTACGAAGACGCAATTTGTCTCTCGGACAAACGAGTTCATATTCCCTTCTTTCGTTGAGTATAATCGGCGGCACTCGGTGTCGCTCGCCCGGAAGAGGAAGAGGCCGGGGGAGACGAGTAGAGCGCTCCCGGTGGCGCTGTTCGGAGTTCCTTCCCTCCCCTGCGCGCTTCGTGGTCCCGTTACGCGAGCAACGACGCCGCACCGCGATCCCTGCGTTGTGAGGGAGCCAGCGAGCGAAGGAAGGATTTTGCAGCAAAAAAAAAAACATCTTGGACGGACGGACGGAGCTTCTCAAAGTTTCGGCGCGCCCGAAACATTTCCCTTCTTCTCTCGTCTCCTGCGTTGTTTCCCATTCCGCTGCTCGTGAGGGAGGGAGGGAGAGAGAGAGACTTTGATGACACTCTGAGTCTCTCCTTTTGCACTTTCCATCATCCTTCTTTTGTGTTTTTACCGTATTCTCATGAGGTGGTTATGAGGGTCTGTTATTAAATATTAATTTGAATTAAATATTTTAATGCTACCCTGCATTTATGTTTATGTAACTGTTTTTTTTTATTAAATTCAAATTTGTCGCTATTCTGTTGATATTATCTCTCGTAGAAAAACTATTATTTTTATCTTAGGAGTGTGTTTCGATCCGCTACTGACGTAAGACCCTTGATCGGAATTGATGGGATGGTCCCTTGCTTGCTTCCGAAGAGTAAATTAGTTTGGTGTCCTCCACGTGGTCATAGTTTGTAACTGCATTTTTGACAATAAAGTTTATTTATTTATTTATTTATTGTTTCTGGAAAACCCTAGCAATCGAAATTCGACGTACCATTCTTGTGGAATACCGATATCAATAAAACAAAATGAATAAATAAAATATTCTTATTGTCGCAAAATGAAGTTGCACTAGCTCTTGGCGATATTTCATACTACATTATATTCTTTTTGTAATTTAATAGACTTTCTTCTCGTGAGCAAAAGTTGCTGGTGATTTTAACTCCCATACGCGCTTAGGGGTTTCCTCGAGACCAGGGGAATTTTAATGGCATCAACAGCAAGGTGTCGTTGTCATCCCTAACCCAAGGCTTTTCTTTCAAGGAAAACTCGGGGTGGTTACGTTCTTTACTCTGCCTAGTATTAGTGCAATTGAATCAAGCGATAAAACCATTTTTAATTAACTTTGAGTGTTCGAAACACTTTTAAAGTCCCTCTCAAGATGAGGTGCTTTCCGTTTCAGTATATAGTGGAAATGTGTGTTTTTGAGCAGGGGGTGGGGAGTGTCGACTTATTAGGGGGTGAGAAAATCAATCGTCTCACTTTTTGTAGAACAACTTTGAAGGAACTATGAAACGAATGGACATGAGTTATATTACAGGTTTTTTCTTGCCCCTTTGCTGACTCCAAAATGATAAGACTAAAAAATGGAGATGTAAAGAATTGGCACTCTTGATTGTGATATCACTTTATTCTTCGACAGAGAAAACAAACAAACAAACAACCTTTGTCCGAGTCACCAATGTTTCAATAACGTTTGTGTGACAGATACAAATTATTTCGGTGTGCGGTGTGTCAATCGAGCTTCACATTTAAAATTTTAATTTCGTTTTTTCTCCGTCATCTGACGAAGAGGGTGGTTACGATTTATTTCATTAAAAAAACGTATGTCAGTATTCTACTATTTCATATTCGTCCCGATAATTTTTTTTATATTTGCTTGTGGAATAATTTTCTGTAATTTTTCTGACTTCTCTCGAAAATGCGTTTATTCTACGTTTAGAAAATCTTTGATTTATTAAAATGAATCTGCCTTCGTAGATAAATTATGATAATAAATTTATAATAAATGTATTGTCAAAAAACAGTACAAACTGCGTATGACCACGTGGAGGACAATAAACTAATTTACTTTCCGGAAGCAAGCAAGGGACGTATTCCATCAATTCCGATCAAGGGCAATTCCTAAGGCAGAGGCGGATTCAAACAAATTCAGCAAAAGTTCCTAGATAAGATAAAAAGTTAGCTGCGAGTTATAATACTTATATAATGTCAATATGTTTGTAATTTAACGCAAATATGTTTGGAAATTTACATGTACAAGTTATTATCGAACTATAGATTATTCTGAGTATGTTTCACCGATTTTAATTGTTCCAGTGATTACTAGAGTAACGGCAAACATTTTGTATTTGGTGAATTGAAGAGGAAGATATTAATCTTAATGACAGAAATCTTTGATTCACATTTTAGGGAACATTCGTGTGTATTGTTGTATGGACAATATTTTAAACCGGATCGTAACATGTACACTTAGAAAGTCCTGAAGGATATTTTTCACAGAGAGTATCGGAAGGAAGGAATCGTAAAAGCATTGAGATCTCTTCGGATCTTTGCGAATTGGCTTTTTTTATACTACGAGGGGAACTAATAGAAGATATGCGCATAGATGTAAAATTATTGTTTGCAATCCTAGAACTGCCTTGATATCGAGGCCAACAAAAACCCATTTTATGAAATCTTTTTCATTTCCGGCTGTTAAAAACGTCCACCTTCTTCTAACTAATATTAAACATTTCAGTAGCTTAATTATGTGTTTTCGAAACAATTAAGAAGTTTGCTATTGAAACAGACTGATATTGAGTATATATTCGAGTTCTCTAGCTTACCTTCAAGGCTCATATTACATTATTTGAACTTCTGGACTTACGCATCGATTTTCTTGCAAATATTTATCATCTTAGTCAATAATACAAGATATATTCAATAACGTTTCAAGTCGAATATTGTAGGATGACGTAGTTAATATTGTTATTTTAACAAAGGCTGTCTCGACGCAAGCTCTGCCTTTAGGACGTATAGTTCTCATAAAAAAGTTAATTACATTTTCCCATATTATGATATAGTATAT
>NNCF01128097.1:1956244-1995124 GCA_002313205.1 Laupala kohalensis | reverse complement strand
ACCCCCATTGGACCTGAAATCTTGACAGGTAAAATTGAAGTTGAAAAATTGGCATAGTTTGTAAAGGTGTTACCAGATTAATAAATGTTTTTATTAATAATACAACCAAATTAATAAAAATAATAATAACTTTTATAAATAACTGGTATTGTTATTTATAATACCAGATTGTTAATTGTTTATTATTTATCATAATTCTTAAACAAAAATGCCCCCCGCCCCCGTTGATTACGGTCTAGATCCACCCCTGGTAACTGTCATTATGAGAAATAAATTGAAAGATGGATTGATCTTTGATGATATTAGATGGATGCATCCATAGTGGTTTGTCAGTGCGAAACTTTATAATTGACCGCCACCTTCCCTTCGATTTTTTTATTTTCGCCGCAGCAGAGATTTCGAGCCGATGTTAACCCCCCCCCCTTCTGACACGAAGTGTTGACAAAAAAAAAATAATAATAAAAAACCCAGTTCCCTGTTGCAGCTCTTTTCGCCTTTTGTGTCTTGGAGGTGTTCGTTCCCCGAGAGCGGCTCATGGCTCGGGTTTTTTCGCGGTGACGCAGCTGAATTTCTCTTCCCGAGGTAACTCTTCGTGTCGGGAGAAGATGAGCTGCTCGATGGTCACAGTTGCCTCGCGTGTGTCTGCTCATTTTAACGCGTTTTCGGGATTATTGTCTGAGTTCGTGCATGATTTCGGCATTATGCATTGTCCCGCGCGAAGTAATACTTTTCCGGTGCGTAACAGAGGAGAATTCGTATTCGAGAAACAGGAAGCCAGCGACTCACGAATTCACACTTTATTAATTTCTATATTTTACAAACCTTTACCCCTCTTCATGATGCTTGTTATTTGGGTAAAAATTGAAATCCGTACAAGCGTGTAAGCGCGTAACGCGGATGTGCTTTCGTCTGTTCACGACTAAACCATTCGACCGATGGTCGTGAAATTTGGCAAAAGGAGTAAAGTTAAGATGTCCGGGATGTGTTAAAATTCTTCAATTTAAGAGAGTAATTTTTAGAAGGAAAAATTCAGTCATCATCAAATTTAGTTAATTATTTGTTTTCTGCATTTAACAGATAGTTTACATTTTAAGAGAAATTTTAATAAAATGGTGCACACATGTCATGCCCCGGAAGCGAAAATTCGACCGACCCGGCGAAAGGTTCCCGCGAGAGTATACAGTCAAATTTTGTATTATTATGAATTTTGAAAAATGAGGTTACTGAACATGTTTTAAAAAAACCAATAAGTAAAGGAATTATGATCTTAAAATGTAAATTTTTTTGTAAGGAATATATTAGTCTAAGAAAAAGCGGCGCAACGCTGGGTCATGAGGTCAATAAAAACAACTCCTTACTAATTCGCCATCAACTTGGACAAGTTAGTAAATAGTTGTTTTTATTGACCTCGTGATACTCTAATTATTATACTGAGTAACTAATAAATAGATCCAAATTATATTTAATCCAATAGTATGTTTTGAAACGAGTATTTTCTTATCACTGATTAAATACTTACCAGTGTAGGAGTATATTAAATACACAAAAACTTAGCGTATTTTAAATCCATTTTATCGTGTGTGATAGGGGCAGATCCAGAATTTGATTTCGGAAATGGCCCGTGAAGGAAAATTTTTCCTATCATTTATGAACCGTACAATGTTATTGCACATCTATTAAACATTTCCGTCATTAATTTAAAGTATTAATACTACCATTATTCCAATTACAAATTAATTTTGATTTATTGATGAATTACACTTTTTCGATTATTTTTATTATTCTATTATCTTATAATATTATATGTGTTTTTCCCCTTGATAATTAATCGTAATATTCGAAAACTACCGTTATTCTAAATATATTCCAGTGAATGTAATCAATCTTATTGAGTAGCCAAAAATTCTCTTCTCGCTCATCTGACGTCGAGACTCTTTAGACTCTTTGTAAAATGTAAATAATAATGAAAAGTAGAGTCCATTTTATTAACTGGCGGCGAAGGCACTTTATAAATCTTCAGCCATTTAATAGAATGAATGGTTTATACATTATCGGTGGTCTCTTTATAAAGCGCCAAGGCTCTGATCTTAGTATCGGGCTGCGCGATACACGTGAAAATACCAGGAAGTTTCTCAATTCGTGCATTTCGACAACCAGCGACAGGTAAAAGTTTCTCAAATCGTCCCAACCCGGAATTTGCATATGTTCTTCACCCGCCCTTTGCACATTTGCTGACGAATGCAGAGAAGCTTCTTCAGATGTTGAAGCAGCCGTAGTTCATGTTACGAAGGAATGTCTTCCAAGTGTTTCTTTATACTGCATTGGAACAACGATCTTTGTCTGTGAGTTTCCGATATTTGCCACCCCTCTGGTGGCTTAGGTGGTAGCGTCTTCACCAAGTCATCCCGGGTTCAATTCCCGGTGGGACCAGAAAACAATTTGTAGGTTTTCACATGAATGTCCAAGTTCATATACTGAAAAGCGAACCCTCCTGCCTCTATCAATAACTGTAACCACTTCTACTAACCGCTCCACGTGGGCCTAGTTGTTGATAAACTCAACTAACCGGCCCACCTACTAACAATAGTCCCTACCACCCAACTCCTAACTCCTATCGCTCCGTGTAGATAAGCTTCAATAGCACTTGGCTACATTTCCCATTTCCAAATACATACTACAATGATTTCCATTGAAAGAGTGCAATTAATAAACAGATTGTCGCCTATTTCTTCGAATATCGTGATAATCTTGATGAACCGTGGTGTCTTCGCGTCAGCGCTTCGGATTGGCGTAAGGAAGTTTCTGGAGAACTCGTCGACATATTTGCTGACGACTTATCCGCCTGCTGTGTGCTTTGGGGCCGTTGCATATACATCGCACTCGAGAGCATGTCTCGTTTCAACGGAGGACCAGCAGTGTTGCCACCAAGAAAACTAGTAATACAAAATCATTGCACATATTTTCTCATACAAGTTTCTCCGTCTGCAGCATAGAGTGACAAAAATTATCGTAAAAGTGTTATGTAAATGTAATTTCGTTGTAGACAGAAATTGATGTATTTTCGTATCTACAGTTTGCGTTTGCTGTCCTCTCATGTATTTTATCATTATCATACGAGTATCTTTCATTTCAGTTTACGAAAAGCGTATTCTACGTCTGCTTGGTCCATTTACTCTGCTAAATATTATTCAAGCTCCTTGAACCAGTAAACTAATGTGAACATGTAGCACACAAATAATTTTACTGCTCCGTCTATACCAAACTTTCAAGCGAAATACCGCTAATGCGGATGTAATGCATACTAATTGTACTTTGCTTACAGAAAATTTAAACAAAATCGTTGGAGCCGTTTTTGAGAAATATTCGAAAGTACCCTTTGTTTTAAAGTAAAAAAAAATAGAGCACGTGCATTGGCAACAAGTAAATTCTACCCTAAATACGAAATATGAATTAAATATATTAATCCATTTATGTAGAATCGCTGCGTGCAGACGGACCCCACGCCACGCCAAAAACCAGTTTTTCTGAATCAGGGATAACCGAATCGGATATTTCCGTCGAAATCTCGCTTTCGAATTTTTTCACGATTACAATTTTTTCTATATGTGACTACTTTGTGTATGTGGAAGTAAATAGCGTACTATATTCTTACGTTAAAAGGTACTAGATTTCCCTTTTTTAAATATAAGACTCAAATCCACACACCCATCCTGAGTAAAAATGGTTGAAATGAGATTATAATAATAATAATAATAATAATAATAATAATAATAATAGTAATTACAACGTACAAATATAATTTCTGTTGAGTCTGAAAAAGAATTTTACGATATTAAGGACGTGTTTACTTTGACTACCCCGTACAAGATGTTTCAGAATGTTTTCCAGATACTATTTGATCTTGAAATGTCTTGAAAAATTACTGTCACAAGTATTTTAACTCAATATTCACCTCATTACACATTGCCTCGATAATAAAGTATATATGTTTCCCTTTAGAGAACATTCAACGAGGAGTATTTGAGTTTCTTGCGCAATTTTTTCATATTAATAATAATTCCAGGAGATAAGACCTTTCGAAACCAGGAGGAGAATTTTCTCTAGACATTGAAAGATTTAACCTAAGGACATCGTCTTTTCAAAAGAATTTCCAAAATTTGATTCGTTTATTAATCTCTATATTGTTTTTATTATAGTATCTGTAAATGGGAGGAAATGTAGCTTAGTGTTATTGAAGCTTATCTATACGGAGCGATAGGAGTTAGGAGTAGGGTGGGAGGTCATTGTTAGTAGCTGGGTCGGTTTGCTGAGTTTTCCAAGAACTTGGCCGTGGAGGGGTTAGTAGAAGTTAGGGTAGTTGATACTAGGAGGATGTGGATAGAGGAAGGAGGGTTCGCTTTTCAGTAATTTTTTATGGATATAGAACCCGAGATGACTTGGTAACGAGCAAGACCACTACCACCTGAGCCACCAGCTAATCTATATTTCCTTGATATTCTCGCTTTAAATATTTTCTTCAGTGATGTGAAATAAATGTGGTAAATAGATCACGTTCCATTTTGATAAATATACCTCTTAAAGGTGCAAGATTTTCATAAAAAGTACTGAATTACTAAAATATTTCACTAGGTTCTAGGTTTAGTAAAAAAAGGTGGCATCACTGATGACCTGTCGTTCACTCAGGTTGCTTCGTTGCAGACGTAGCGATATTCTTGTAGTTCATAATCCTCTCGCATTGCTCCTATACGCATATTTAGTCGTTTGTTTGTTTGTTTGTTTGATGATGCTCATGGCAATAGATGGTATTTGAACTTGTCTTGAAATGCTAATTTGTTTACAGTGTGTTTCTTGTTTAGACAATTTTCGGAAGACGATTTGCATAGGTAGTTTCTGCACGAGCTCTCGAAATTTCTGTTTGTAAAATTTATGTTTTCACTACTATTGACGAAATATCGAGGACCTTTGCAGAAATGTGATGGTACGTGTTTGTCGATCCCCCTCTATGTTTCGGGCAGCAAAATTCTCACGTGAAATTTGAATGTTCTTAGCGTTTACTTCAAGTGCTTGTTTAACCCCCGAGGAACTTGTTTCTTGTCGGTTTTTACTTTCCAATTATACAGAAACGTTTTGTCATCGGTTGGAAACAAAATTCGAGATATTTTCGTATCTTCACAAATTACCTCTAGCCAAGTACTATTCTTTGAAATTTTGTTGATGATGTCCAATGTCCTAATGCTCGAGCAAACTAGAGATTTTGAGACTTCGAATAGAAGCATTGAATGGGAAGAGAAGCTTATTTCTGGGCACCTGATACCTACGTAATTTATACACCGTGCTGCGTTTCCGGTTTCTTAAAATTAAAAAATATTGAAAACATGGATATAAGCATTTTCATTGTTCAGTTAATTGTTCAGCTAAGTACAGATTGCTCTACAAGATATCCGAACGTTACATTATTTTTTAGATACAGTGATTTTTTTTTTCGTAAAATAGAGTTAATTGAAGGTGCCTGTTAGAGATCAGCCAATGAGGTAATTGGAAGGAGTTCTTGGAGGAAGATAATAAAATTCGTAAAATTGATAATTTAATATATTTAACATGGAGAATTGTATGGTACAGCTAACTTTGTAAGGTTGTTGAGGATAAATATTTTCACAATTTTATTGTACCGGTTAATAACTCATCGTGATTATATAGTTTTAAAACTTTTATATATTTAGGTAATTGTCGGGTTTTTAGTGCTGTTTCTTTTTAAAGAGTTATAATTGCAAAGTTGAGTGGCGCGCACACAAGATTTTTAAGCTGTGCTACCGATATGCTATTATTTGGTAATACACAAAATGAATAAAATATTAACGTATAATTACATTGTGAAGAAGTTTAATGTTTTTTACAAAAAAATACCGGAATTACTCGATGTCTCAGAAAATTCGAAATTCTTTCGCGGTGTTTTTTTAAAAAAAAAAAAGTAAATCCCTTTCCCCTTTCGGATGCAATGTAATAAGGAAAATGAACTTTTCCTCCTCGTGCCCCATAAGCGAAGGACACGACGTGGCGCGTTCTTCCTTTACGACTCCGTCCGTCTTGAGCGACAGACGCACGGCGCGTGCCCAGCGTCGCCGCGTTAGTCAAGCTCTTCCGGGTCGCAGTGCGCCACTGGCCACAGGTGACCACGATGACCACGCGCTGACCGGACGCACGGACGGACGACGAGGCGTCGTGACCTCTAAGAGTCCACTGGCCAACATCTTCCAAGCCACTTACGTAGTAGGGTCGAGTTAGCCACATAACTGAGAAGTGTAAATGTCCTCTTTATTTTCTTTTATAGCAATATGAACAGTAACGAAGAAAAGAAAAAAAAACAATTAATGTGTATCGACCACTTAATAATGAAGTAAGAACAATATTCAGCAACTCGCTTGACTCGTTTGCAATGCATGAGAGGTTCGTGTAAGAACATGACAGAGGCCGAGCGTAACTGTTTCTGGATTTATGCCTCGTCTCACCTCCAAGGAAAAAGTGAGATATCCCTTTGTCAGACGTCCTAAGGTGACCTAGAGATAAAAGTGATGAAAAAAGTAATTTTCCATCACTTTCGAGGCTAAAACGTTGGTCATTTTTTAAATAAGTGTTTTCTCCGTGAGACGCTATGTATTACACTATCAATTATAATTTCAAAAAATATTTCATTTAAATGGCCGGTGAAGTATGTTTTTCTAACGTTGACCCACAACAAGAACATGTTACTCTGTTTATTTATGCCTATTTCAGATTTTAGTGATTTAATTCGACCATCAGGTTCTCTTAGTCGAATCATTCAACAACATTCTTCGATTATATTTAAATTTAATGAATCCATATAAATGGATAGTTAAAAAAGTAGCTGCGAACTGCGTATCACCCCTTGGAGGACAATTAACTAACTTTTTCCTCGGAAGAAAGCAAGGAACCTTCGGAGGCTGAAAGGTAAATTTATAATTTCTGTGCCCTAAGGCGAAACAGTGGTCTGCACCCCTTAAATTAAAAATAATACATTGTGTGAATAAAAAATATTTGGTATGTTGTTGAGTAGTGACGACAACGTAATTTTTTCACAATTTAAGTTATTTATGAAGAAAATAATTTAAACTACTAACTGGCTTAACTCCGGTCGCAAGCAGCATGGTCTGACACATATAATGTGTGAGTAGAAAAGTTTCGGAAATTAGTTTATTTTCGAAAATAAATTATTTTCTCGTATGCGATACTGTTTTTCAACAAAATATTATCGCGTCTATTTATATAAATTGTAGTCGTTCAAAGATGTAATTCTCAAGCGTAGGAAGCCAGGTCCATTGCCATAGATTTATTTCCGAGAAGGCGCAGTTTTCTTGCAAAACATTTAGTCTTGTTGACATTTATCCATTAATTTAATTAATCTTTATTTGCTCAGTCGTGCAATTCATAGTATTAATTAATCATGAATTGGTAATGAACTTGTTGATGGTGATAAAACACTTTTGAGTGCAACACAGACACACACAAAAGAAAATCCAGAAGTACCCTTGTACCCTGTGCTCCCCTCTACTATTGGATTTTTTACTATACATCATAACATTCTTCCGAGTGCGAACGTATAAATTGTATATCCTAATAATGCGTCGGTTCATTTTTAGCACAATTTGAAAAAAAACTCATTATATTTTGCTAGTAGAAGCTTAAAATTAATAAATGTTGTCACAAGGACAGCAGTGATCATTTTCTGAATAAGAATTAATTTTAACACTATTCGTTCATGTTATAAAAAAATCTATATAAAAAATCGATATTCGTTCCGTGTTTGAAAGTAATTGAAAGTAATTGAAACACTGATCGCAGCTTCGGACTGAGACGATGCGTTAAAAAGTAGGATATGAATCAGTTACAAAGTTAAAAACTAAAAAAGATATGAGCAAGTACAGAAGTCTGTCAGTTCCGAAGAAAAAATGAGATATGGAATTTTCGTCTAATTAGGTTTTTTACGTTCACTGTTTAGAAAAATTTGAAAATGTGAAGCACGCTTAATTTCTACAGGTTGAAAACACTAATATCGACGATGTCGTGTAATTCCAACGCTCACTCAAACTTTCTTGAAAGCGCCGCTTCCGTGTGATTGCTTTTTTTCGATATGCATACATGTATTCCGTGTACCCTTTCCACACGTGGAGAAGATATGTGACTACTTTCGGTCAGGTGAAAACCGGTAATTAAACGCTCACTGAATAGTGTGTCGCCTGGATCTCCCATCTTCTTCTGGGGATGTGTCACAGGACTTCCGGGGTTTTGGTCTGTGTGGAAATGGTGCACAGTTGTGGAAGGCGAACGTGTGGTGTAGTGGTTAACACCCCTGCGATCATTGCAGGAGTCCCGGGTTCGATTCCCGGCTCTTCGCCATTTTCACGTGCCCGAAAGTTAGCACAATTATCACACAAATTACAAAAAAAATATTGCTTACTTAGAATACATAATGTCACAAACCTAGTTCAGAATTACTAATTTTAAATATTTTCACCCATCCTCCAAGCATGGTTCAAGTTACGACGGAAGTGGGAAGAGCATTGTGGGTGTGGTTGAGGTTCTGCGACCCACTCATCTCGTGGTCCATCGGCTGCCGGAGCAGGAAAAGTGTTGTCGGCGACGCGTTCGCAACTACACGCGGTCCCGCAATGCCTGTGTCTCGTTTGTAACTGCTCTCGTGGCCCACAAGCAAAATATCTGTGGCGACGGAACATCTAGTGACGCAATGGTGTGTCTTGCCTCTTGCAACGACTTCTTTATTCCTACGGGTACGCGGAACTCGAACTATACTCCAAGGCATGTAACTTTGCCAATATGGCTGCCTAACACGAGTTGCCAACTTCTACGAATTCACGATATATCCAAATAAATATTTAGAGTAGTCACAAAAGCGACTATTTGCTGTAAAGACATACAATTTGATAGCGCAATAAACTAAGACACAAGGAAATATCCAGAAGGAACAAAATAGCGCCACAAGAGCAATTGAATTGAATTGGTGTCTGAGGTTGGCGATGGACGTAAGTTTTGAAAAACACGAACGTCCTGCCAACATAACGCATTACTATCAAGGATGACTGTGAAGTAAAAGCGTTGAGTACAAGTGCACTTTTTACCAACATCAATGAAGCCAGTTACACTGATAATAAATATTGAAATATATATATAATTTATTTTTCAGAGAACCGTTACAAAGTACTAAGAGCACATTCAGGACAACAAAGTAATTTATTGCTTCTAATATACAATAAACGTAGAAACACAGAGATTGCGCTTTCCGTTCATGATTTTTCCTTTCCGAGATAACCGCATTTAAAAATTACATTTAGAAAAGACGCCACTTTACTTGTTTATTTTGAAAACAATGTAATTTGATTTCTTGGTTCCTGACAAATGAAATCACTGACGTGTCTTGTAAGAAATACTCAATATACCTAGGGCTTAATAGTTACTTAATACTCAATTGTATATTGTGATATACTATTCACTTATGTTCCTCTGTCCTGTTAAAATTGCTAACGCTCAACATGAAACCGATTGAAACTTATCTACAACTAGAATACGTGTGAGGTATATGTATTTGCCATATTACTGTAGTAAATAAAATAGACTCTCTACATGAAAGTACAGATTCATGTTTTCGTACAGAATGTAGGTGAAGTTCATCTTTCCACTCTTCGTGCGTTTCTACAACCATTGATCACTGGGTTGTAATTAAACAGCGAAAATATCTTTATCACGTATATTTTTAACTACCGCCCTAATGGCTTTCTTGAGATACGCGGGAAGTAAAGAATAACAGGATTTTCGGGTCGCATTCCGCAGTGGGTCAAAGCCGCATAGGACCAGGTCATATGACCCCCATTACCACTGTCAGCTCCGTACCCGAAGCCATCGTCGTAGCTCGTAGGGATGGCGTAACAGCAGCCTCCGATACGGTACTCTCTTGCCGAAACACCGCCGCGTCCAGCGTTTTGGAAGGAAATGCTTTTACGTCCGTTACTTGCCACGGAATCCACCACGTGCTTCGGGAGCGAGACGCGGTGCTGCCGCCAGCCATCCGGTTTTCACTTGCTACACAAACGTCGCCATCTCTGCGTACGGAGCATACAAATGCCTTTTTCTGACCTATGTTGTAACCGAGGTTACACGGAAAGAATATTTATTGTCAAAAAAGACTGTTTCATACCGCATATGACCACGTGGCGGACAATAAAATAATTTCATCTCCGGAAGCAAGCAAGGGACCATCCCAGCAATTCCGATTAACTGCCTTAAGGCAGAAGTGGATTAAAAATTTCAGCACACTCCTTAGATAAGATTAAAAGTTAGATACGCGGTATAATTTCTACACAATACCAACAAATTTGTATTTAATAAATCACAAAAAATGATAGTCCAGAAGTATGTATTATTATAATCATAGATTATTCGGAAAACATTGCTTATAAATCACAAGTATTAAAAAACTATATATTTAATATTAATTATTATAATAGACCGTCGATCTTAGGCGACAGCTTAGGAGAGAGTTAGAAAGTTTATAAAAAAAATCCGCGTCTACCCGAAGGGAAACCAGGATCAGGAAACCGGGTTTGCGTCATCCCTCCTCTGTCCCTCCACCAACGCAAAGGAGAAGAGAATAATGCTTAAATCCCATTCATATTAACTATATATTATTATTTCTGGTTTAATGTTTATGATAATTGAAAACTTCCCTTTAGTTTGTTTGGAGTTGTTGATATTTTGGGGTGGAATATCCATCATAATCAGGGTATGAAAATTATGGAGAATAATGAGATTCTTCGCAAATAAAATCTCATTAATATCCAATAGTTGTAGGTTTCCCAGTAACGCCTGCTAAACTCTTTTTATTTTTAATGTCGACCACACATTCAAAGTATTGTTTGTGACATTACTAACAATAACAACAGTTCAAAACAATCAAAACACCATCTTTCGACTTGAATTGGTTTCAACCCGGACCCAGATTGTATCTTCTCATTTTCTTCAATGGTCATTATGGTATAGTGCTGTAGTCAGTACTATGTTCAAGTTTTCTCTGTATGTGACCATTCCAAGTATATTTATATTCTGTTCTTGTATTCTAAAGTAACGTAGTGTTGATCTGGTCATGTTTTAACTTCTTGTCAGTGGGTCAGCTCCTTCAAATTTTCATCTCGAATTGTTGTTTACACGTCACGTCACGATGACCGATTTCGCATCGAAACGTCGTGTTATAATTTTTTGAGTTAATTTTAACGATTATTTGTGTTGTAATAAAACTTTTCAATTTGACATACGTTTGTCTGCTTAGACTTGGTCGACATCATTAATATTTTCCTTCAGTGTTGCGATCAATTATCTACTCGATCTTTTCCCATATCGCCTTTGAATTTTTCGTACCCGTGTGACGTGTACAAATTGAAAATAGCGTTCAGGCTGTTGCAGGTACTCTTTCCCCAATAAGTTGTTTCTACTTTGCGGAAAATGTAAGAAGAAAATAAGATACTCTAACAAATTGTTTGTTCAAATTTCTCTATGCTCTCACTGAGTACATAACGAACGGTGACATTCTTGAGATTAAGTGCGTCCTACAAACATGCCCCCTAAAACATCGCGTTACGTAACACCAAGGGCTCGGTAATGCGTGGCAACGATGTACAAAAAACCTTGCTTTCCCATCACGGTACATATACGTAATGAATGGATAGTTAGTGAATGTTTGACTCGCTTACCCTCCTCTAGTAGGCACATGAGACCTAGATGTGTCCTGAGTCGTATCTTAACACACTCCTCCATGTGTCCACATGATTTGTGGAGGATCCGCCTCAGTGCTCCTGTTATTAATGAAGGGCAGACTCTCACTCCTTAAGCGACTTAGTGCTTCTCCGCTGCAAATTATCGCGTACGCACGCTCACACGCATAAATCTCGCCTGAGTGAATTGGTTCGGTCCCGGGACGGCGCTGGCGGTCCATCTTGCGTGAGAGATCGCATCCCGATCCTTGAATTCCTATTTGACACAAGTCCTGCGCAAATCCTCCCGCCGGCCCCCGTCAGCGCGCCTAGCGGCCCAGCTCCCGCACTAGAGACGGCGAGTGCTGCGCTCTACCTAATGGATGTCTAGTTATGCGTCGTGGGTTTGCGTTGACCTCGAGAAACCTCGGTTAGCGATCCATCAAAATGCACTCGCCATTCGCTTAGAGCTCTTCTCGTGTTGTCAGAAGGAAGAGACGAGAGCAATGTAAGGAAATTAGAGAGGTTCTGCATGCAGAGGCAGTGAAGGGGAAAGAACCCGGATTGGTGAGGAAATATCAATTGATTGTCTTTTGCTCATGCATACGGGCGGCATCTATTGAAATAAGAAATCTCGAATTGAATGTTATTTTAATATTTACAATGTATAAACAATACTTTCCAAATAATCTATAGTTTGATAATAATAGATGCTCAAGAAATAACTTTTTTGTGTTTTATTACATAGAAATTTGTCGGTATTATGTTAATATTATATCACGTACCGAACTACTTTTTTTATTATATACTGTTTTTTGACAATAAATTTATTATTATTATTATTATTATTATTATTATTATTATTATTAGGAGTGTGTTGAAATTTTAAATCCTTAGCCTTTGCTTTAGGATCCTTGATCGGAATTGATGGGATGGTCCCTTGCTTGCTTCCGGAGTGTAAATTAGTTTATTGTGCTCCACATTGTTACACGCAGTTAGTAGCTGCTTTTTTGACAATAAAGTTTATTTGTTTATTACAGTCGCTAGTATCATTGGACTCTTTGTGCTCTCGTTCTCTCTCAATACATGCGAGTACTGAGTTGAATATCGACAGTGCGACATTTGTTGGACTGACACCTTCGGTAATCCGACAAGAGCCGAGGAGCCGTTCTCGTGTTAAGGAAAATTCAGGATTAAAAACAAAAAAAAATACAATCAATCAATATTTTAACCTGTAAAATTAAACAATTACGGTTTATTATCTTGATTTGTATTAGTCTATGCACTTTTTGCTGTCAGACATAACGTGTACTTGCAATGATCACATACTGTATATTGTTTATTCTCATTTAGTTTCTTCACGATGAATTATTTTAAATAAAACCTCAGTGAAAAAAATTACTGATATCTTTTGTCCACCCATTTATAATGTGTTTAGCCGAGTTTACCCTCATCCAGTAGGTTTTTTAACGGTGTTCTCGGTATAATAACCCGGACGATTTTTTTCACTGGAAAAAAAAGTCACTTTTACAAATCGAGTGACTTCACTTGACTTCCCGATAATGAGTAAAACGATTGAAAATTGCTCATGGTGATTTTGTATTTAGTTTTTATAGAAGAAAAATGCGAAAAACCAACATGTGATGTGTCAACCTTCCCTTGTTTTGTGTATCAGTAGTTTGAACTTGTTTAGAATGACAATTAGTAGTTTGAACGAGAAATGATGTTTTAAGAGTGCTTTTATGATAAATGAATTATTTTATTTCCTGACGACGATTCGAATCACGAGTGGGAACGTTGTTCTGAAGAAAGCAGACAAAATGTCGTCCATGAAAATGTCTCAATTTCTAATTTATTTATTTATTTATCGTCTTACCTCCGTGCGGTTGAAACAGGAGAAAAGACGAAGATTTCCCTCCATTTTTATCTGATATCTTCAAATTCGCGGTTAAAANTGCTTCTACACTGTAAAAGAATTTATTGATTTTAATAAAAGTTAAATCCGTCTTGTACTTTATCACGCCATTGCTGTAGCACTTTTTAAATAACTTATAACAATTTCAAAAACTATTTTCTTGCACGGTTGTGTTGCGGTATGGCTCATATTAATTTAGTTTTATGTGTACTCAACTTCGGCACGGTTGTGTACATAAATTCTGTAACCCCATCCTGTCCCGGGTTTTGCTCTGGTTTTCCTTCGGGTAGAGGCGGATTTCTTATACAGGTTCTCTAGGTTTTGTCTAGGGGCGTGTTTATTGTAACAATAAATCGTGAATTTAGTGTTGTTTTATTTAACTCTTATGATTTTTAAACACTATACTCAGAATAATCTATAGTTCGATAATAACTTGTACATGTAAATTTACAAACATATTTGCGTTAAATTACAAAAAAAAATTGACATTATATATGTACTATAACTCGCAGCTAACTTTTTATCGTATCTAGGAACTTATTTAAGACGCGCAACTTCCCTCCCTCTTCATTTCAACGCAAAGCACGAAATTACAATTACGCGGAATGGTATTGCCTGATACCACGTACAACTTTAAGTTCTTTTCAAGGAATATTTCAGGTGAAGCTTACGTGAACAAGTCTGAAAGTTGGCATAAACTTGGATTCTTTTGATTCAGTAGGAAGCAAATCGTTCTCATTTTCTCCCTTGACGCATTCACACATTTCCAAAAATTGCACTTTTTTTATCGTTTGGGGAGTGGATTAATTAAATGTTTCTTTGTGGTCGAAAATATTTAAGGATTGAATGTAAACTTTGGTGAAAATAAATATTTGTTGAATTTATTCTACGAAATTAGGTTTCTTTTTTATTTTGTTCACAATACATTTTAAGATTCATAGGAAGTTGTATGGAGGAAAATAATGGCGTCCTTAATCAGGATATGAGAACCATTAAGCTTCACGTTTCATGTGTTTATGTGAACGATTATCATACCTAACGAGTTCAAATGAACAGACTTACGGATTTGCAGCAGGTTTTTATCAGGATTCTCCCGTTGGGATCAGGAAGATGTATATTGGACTTTCTACATCCATTAAGTTTTCATTCAGGAAACAAAATTACATTATATCTCAGGTGTCTGTGCAGAAGTGTTACATACAAAATATATCGTTGAAGGAATTTCAAATAATATTCCAGGAAAAAAACATTATTTTAATGATAATAATAAGATTTTATAACGGAACGATATACTCGAGGATTGGTTGTCGATAAAAGATTCTTTTTACATCTCCAACGTTCCGGCCTTCGTCAGGGCTGCAAAAAGAACATTCACAATTGGGCCCTGTTGTCGAGGCTGAACTTGTTCTTCTCCCAAATGCGAATACAAACAGTTTTTGGTGGAATCAACGTCATCTCGTCTCCTTTTTATTTTTCTTTGAGATTAAAATCATTTCTTCCTCAATATTTATTGTATTCATGGAATATACCTTTAGATTGTTTAAAATTTGCCGCACATGGCAAACACTTGTTCCAATAGTTCTTATGCTTTAAAGCTGTAATATTCTTTGAAATTAATGTGAATATCTTTTCGTCTGTATTGAATTTTCCAAAAATTGGGAAATCCAATGAGGAAGACATTGGGAAAATTCAATGACTAAGACATACTCTTAAATGTATATTTGCTTAAGAATAATCAATTCGCACTTTTAATTGAAAATAATCGTTTCTGGAATTCTTTCGAGTTTTCCTTCACCCAAGTTATTGTGAGTACCAGTATCGAATGTCAAGCT
This sequence comes from Laupala kohalensis, assembly GCA_002313205.1. Taxonomy (NCBI): domain Eukaryota; kingdom Metazoa; phylum Arthropoda; class Insecta; order Orthoptera; family Trigonidiidae; genus Laupala; species Laupala kohalensis. Next base: position 1,979,603 of record NNCF01128097.1, on the reverse strand, counting down.
TCATTACATTTGACGTGAAAGAACAAGAAAGATAAGTTCATGAAATAATTTGTGAGCTTACGTGTTATTTAAAGAATAAGTGTGTTGCTAAAATTTTCACAGTTAATCTCAGTCAGTTTAAATAAACGGATCTTATTTCACAGACTGATTTATTAACTTAAAGAGACAGGCGACGTTTCGACACTGTGGCCCATCATCAGACAAGAAGTGAAAAATGAGTTAATGAATAAGTATGACGTGATTAAGATATAGTTCCTTAGACGGTGTTGAGTCTCATAAGAAACATACCGATCAAAAAAGAAAAATTTCGTCAAAATGAGAGTATATATTTCTTTCGTGTACCCTACACATGCAGAGGAATCGAACCCGGGACTTCTGCTTTGATCGCAGGGGTGTTAACCACTACACCATCCGTTCACCTACCTCAACTGTACTGTATTTCATCCCAGACCTTGTCCTGGGTTCGATTCCCGACTCGTCTACGTTTTCACCTGACCGAAAGTTATCAAAAAGAATGTACTACTAATTATTTTCTTTGCTATTTTAGATCGTGCAGTTTTTATATTGTTGCTGTGCAATCCAGAATTCAAGTGATTTAACTATTATTAATTCATAATTGAATGTAGGGCGTAGCAAGGTATTGTGAACAACTGTACATTTTTTATCGCCACAAACACTGAAGCGAGTGACCGCTGACGTTTTGCGAGTAAGTGTAATTCCGATGCATCGGTCGGTGTCCGTTTGATTTCTGTGTCTCTTTTTATTCGGTGTTAGAAGCGTGCCCACAGCGACGGCCTTCATTTCTCGAGAGAATCTAACGGTGCGCATTTCTTTGCGGTCTGCTCTGTACGATACCTTGTCTTGGAAGGCGTCTCGGGCAATCACAGCTCCGAGATAAGATGGTCAAGGTCAACAAATGGAAGACTTACATATAAATTTATTAGTGATGTAACTGTCGTGACAAAGAATAGAAAATAATTTAATCCCGGATCTCGACTTACACAAATATTGACGGGACACGGGAATATTAATTCTTATCTCCAAAGGTTTGGAATGAGGAGTGATGGAATGTGTTTTTGTGGAAAAGTTAGAGGAGACGGTGGACCATGTGAAAGGGCAGAATTTATGCAAGTGATGTGAACCCGACAAATTTAATAATAGATGGCAGAGAAAATTTAGTTTCCAAGAAATACATGAATGGAATGTGAGAAATAAAGTAAGGAATAGATGAGTAAATTACAAGGTTATTGTAATGTAAGTTCTTAAACGAGAAACGGACACCACAAGTGAATGATAGTAAGAATGATAGTAATTGAATTATTACCGTCGTGGAATGTCGCATGATTGAGACCCGACAAAATAACTGATGTATTTTTTCTGTATTTTTGTGGTATGAAGAAATGAATAATGAATGAACAACCAAGCATCAGAGGCAGGACGACTAGCATTGGTTTATTGCATTGGCGTGTCATTGGACTATATCAAAAACTGCCACTGAGGTAGTTAGCGTATGGTAATCTAATTGATCGGATGTGGGCTACATTTGTAACCGATCTTCGACTGCAATGCATTGAAATTCATTGCACTACTTTAAAATACTATAAAACTAACCATTAATCCTGGTTGTTTCAAAACAGGGGTGAAATTTCCATAATAGGACCCTCACCGGGTGAGAATTCCTGTATGTATATCTTTTTGAATACATCTCTTTGACACGCGTCATGTTTTACTCATTATTATTTGCTTTCAACAGTTACTGTAAACGTCTTATATTCTCTTTTACGAGATGTAAGAAATTTCCTGTCTTCTTGTCAACATCAGATTCGAACAAAAGTAAAGCAATGGCTCATTATCTGCCTCGCATATGCATTCTGGGATTGGTCAGTTGAAATATTTTATGGTAAACACAATAGTACAAGTAATTTTTACATTATGGAACCTATATCTTGCAAATTGGGAGAAAAAATGTACAGCTCACACAAGTAGCATGTTAAGTAGAACATTTTGAATAGACTCTGACATGGTATTACTAATAATTTTGCGATCCAGATAAATTCTATGAGCTCAGAAAATATGTTCTTTTTTACAGAAATGTGATGGTTTGATTTACACGAATTATGTTGCCCCAAATTGTTTGATTTTTTTGATGGAAAATTTTCGGAACAAAATGTACCGTACGTGAAATATGTTAAAAAGCCACGAAAATTTTAGAATTGTTATAAGGTATTTAGTATATCGGATTAATTAACGCAACAATAAAATACTAGTATTGCTCTCAGTGTGGTGGCATCTTCAGTCATCACTTGTGTTGTTCACATATTTCTTCCGTGTACCCTTTCCACACGTGGAGAAGATGTGTGATAAATTTCGGTCAAGCGAAAATGGTGACGAGCGGGGATTTGAACCCGTGACAACCGCATAGATCGGAGGGGTGTTAACCACTACACCATTTCCACCCAGGTCGAGTTATCCTCACTTTAGTTGTTTATGTCTAATTTTATCGATTTCCCTTCCCTTGGGGCAAAGAGTGTCACAGCAGAGGGTCAGCAAGTGGTGGAGCCCCGAAATTTCGCCTTCAAAACTATCTTTTTCTGGAGAAGGCTATCGTCCTTTCACTTCTCGTGATCCTGTTTGTCCTACTGTTCAACCAATTTTGCTACCTTCTCAATGTTCGGAAGTTTCGTGTTTCTACGGGGATAGTAAGGTATAAAATTCTTAACGTCATTGCGGTCCTGTTTTCATTTGCTTCGTTTTGGTGGGTAATTTCGCAGTATGAATCCGATACTTCTCTTAGGATATCAAAAAATTATTAATCCGCGAACGTTTCTCCGCGTGGGTTCATAGAAATTTAAAGTCAAATAATTCGAAACTTTTATTTTGAAGGGAATCGCCACTGGATAGGGCAGGGTTTCCAAAACTTTTTGAGTGACGGAACACCTTGAAAGTTTTAAAAAATTCACGGAACACTATATTTATTTTCCTGTTTTAGCATTCTGGCACGGAGGTGGAATTCCAAGTTTAGGTGCTTAGATTATAAAAACAATTATATTAAACCTAAATGATATTTGTTCGTTTGATAAAACATGGAATCATCGACATCTGAATAGTTTCATGAGCTGCCATCTAACCTCCAACAGCGTTCTTCATTAATGATGCATTTCTGATACATTTTTATTACTGAAGCTTTCTCAGTACGCTAGGGACTGTTCGTAACATGACATGGGCCTAGTCGGTCTATCGTATTTAACACCGTTTCGGGAAGTTGTGAATAGGTTTTGGCAATTTCTTGTGTCAATTTCCGCCTCCATCAACATGTCTTCTCTTGCTTCATGCGCTGTTCTGGAGCAAACACGCTTCACGATGGGCGCTTATGCTAATGCCCCCCTGCGCTCCTCAGAACTCGCTTGTTGTACTCTCATCTGCACTTAAATAATTAGGTGCTATCGAGAGGCGCACGTTGACCGTCATCAAGAGCTAAATTTTATGAATATTATTATAATAATTATTGTAAATATTATTATAATTTATTATAGATTTTGTATTTTATTATAATACATCAATTCATCAAATATATAATTAACCGTACGTTTGTTAATAAATTTATTAATTGTTTAAAATGGTAAATACATATTAAAGGATGAAGATATATTTGATTAATTTCAATATTATCTGTTGAAAGTTCAGGTCCAATGGATTCGCGACGGGTTCTATCGTTACTTCAGGTAGTAAGAAGAAGTAAATCACTAGAATATCTGAAATCAGCATAAATAAACAGAGTAACATGTACTCATTGTGATTTCAACTTGAAAAACTTTTAAACCTCACCCCGCCACTTAAATCAAACAATGGCAATCATAATTGGTGTAATATATAGCGTCTTATGAAGAAAACACTTTTTTCAAAAAATTACCGACTTTTAAATCAGGAAAGTGATGGAAGTTTACTATGATTTGTTATTTACATTTTCCGAAGTATTTCTTACATCTCTGTGTGGGTCACCGGACGTTTGGGAAAGGCATTTCCCTTGTTCCGAGGCAACAATGCTTAAATCGTGAAACTGCAATGTTTTAACACGCTCTTATGCATTTCAAGCGAGTTCCTGACTATTATACTATAAACTGATAGATACAAATTAAATCATGTTTTTTCTTCATATTATTCATATTTTAAGTAATTGTAATAAAAGTAAAGTAATCTGTTATCCATCTCAGCGAACTGATTAACTTTGATTAAGCGCTGGTCCAATCTTAAAACATTTCGTTTATATACTTGCGATGTCTTGCAAGCTTGATATTATTTAAATATTGAGTTAAGTTCTTTTTTTTTGCCTTTAGGTCCAAAAATGGAACAGAATTGTTACTCGTCCACATTTCCGTATAAATAGTACCTTCAGGATGATATTTTTTACTGTTCTTTTCTTTTTTTTACCTGAACAAAAAAAAAATTAATTGTGAGGTCAAAAACATGGAGGATGTTAATTGTTTCTATTGCGAGTGACTCTTCACATCTATCGCTTCGTTGTCCTCTTCGTATTTAGATATTTAGGGTCTCGGTTTCAATGAACTCGGTTACAGAGTTGTGTATTTCATCGATAATGACCACGAGTAAATACGCTCTAAACTCGGTTACCTTCAAACGCTGGTGCTGATCCCGATTACATGATAAGTGACATTTATACAATAGTGATTTAAATCTTTACTCCATGAAGTAAGATTTTTCTTAAAAGTTTAACTTCGGTTCGAATAGGCAAGTCATTGCAAAACACTTTGTTTTTTGTAGAGACTTTCTCTGATTTTTTACATCGATGTTTTTCTGATGCTGGTAAGTCAACACTAACGGCAGTTTTCTACTGCAATCAACCAATCGAAGTGGAAATTTCGAATAATGCATCACCTTCTCAAATTCGTAACGTTTAGTTTCGATGTTGAATTTGATCGCGAGAACATAAAAAAAAATACATATTTCTTCTGTGTACCCTTTCCACACGTGGAGAAGATATGTGATAACTTTCGGTCAGGTGAATATGATCGCAGGGGTGTTAACCACTACACCACCCGGTCTGGATGGAAATTGTGTACAGTTGTAGAAACCGAACGGGTGGTGTAGTGGTTAACACCCCTGCGATCAGATCAGGTTCGATTCCAAACTCGTCGCCATTTTCACTTCACCGAAAGTTATCACATAAAAAAAAAATCATCGTTGATGAAACGAAAGATTAAATATTGCGTTCAAATCAAACACGAGGTGGTAAAGAAAATGAGTAAAATGATTTTGTTAAAACCGACCCTTCGTCTTCTGTTTAATTCGATTTTATGTCTCGTGTGCTTCGTTGCTGTTACTTTACGCTGCGGCGGATCTATTGCATCATTGCACCTGAACTCTTTAACATATGGAATTGAAGTTGATAAACGCCATACTTTGTAAAAGTGTTTCCAGATTAATAATTGTTATTAGTTATAATTGTTATTAAAAATATAATAGGTATTAATAATACCACAGTAATAAAATTAACTGTACCGGATTAATAATAGTAATAAATAACTGTTATTAATAATAATACCAGATTGTTAATAATTAATTTGATGCATTTTATTTAAAGTTAATATTTATTAATTAATAAACGTTATGTTGTAAAACCATAATTTTTAAACAAAAATGCTTCTCGTTTAGCGCCCCCCCCTTCGGCTTTATTACGGTGTAGATCCTCCGCCACTGACTTTACCTTTACTCACTTTCCCTTTAAACTCGGAACCGGTGGTCGTCGTGCGGCGTCTTGATAATCACCACCTTCATCCTCATCCTCATCCTTGAGTGCTCTTTCCCCTTTCAGTCGCGAGAACGTGTGGTGGAGACGCGCCGTGCGCTCACATGCATTATTGTGCGAGATTACTCCGCTAGGTATTAGCACCTTCCGTCTTCCTCCTCTCCTTCATCTTCCTCCTCCCAGTTCTCTCCTTCATGCGGATTTAATAAACCCCGAGGAAGAAGTGGGAGGAAGCGTTTCTTAAGGCGTCGAGACGCACAGGCTGAGGATGGGGTGTCGTGAGGATATATACTCTAAGTCACGATACTTTGCCAAAACCTCTTCAATATGGCTGTCTTTTACGAATTGCCAACCTCTACGAAACAAAACCTTGAAACTCTCTCGCGTGCAAAGCAGCGGTCCGCAACAATTTAAGTAATATCCAAATAAATATTAATAGTAGTCACAAAACCGACTATTTGCTGTAAATAAATACAAGTTAATAACACAACAAACAAAGACAAGAAGGTAATATTCGTTCCACACTTCGCTCGATGCAGGAGGAACAGAACAGCGCCACTAGAGAAAGTGAATTGAATTGGTGTCCGAGGTTGGCAATGGATTCAAGTTCGAATGTCTTGCCAACTGAACGGGGAGTAGTGGCGGCGATTGGGTCATTTTAACCGTCTAGAATTGATAATGATAAGAAAAAATTACACCATCCCTAATATGGAAGTCACTAATTGCATTTCCTTTGATTTATTTCATTAATTAAATCGTACTTAGTGGAAATACGAAGAAAATGTCATGTAAATGAAAATTGTCAATATTTCCCCCCCCCCCACACACACACACTTTTGATTAGTAAAGTAAAAGCGTTGGCTACATTGAGTATGATTTCTGTACCAACATCAAACCAGATAGATTGACAATAAATAAATACATAAATATTTTTTTGTCAAGAGAGTTGTTACGAACAGCGTATCACCACGTTGAGGACAGTGAATTAAATTGCTGCGACCAATACACAACAAACTAATGAACACAGAGCATCATTTCCGTTCATGACATATTTTCTTAACTCGGATCTTTCTAGACAAAGTAAGATGACTTTGAGTATAGCGTCCTCAGGAGTCGCCTACCGAAACTTTATTTCTTATTCTTTCGAGTTGCTATTTCACGGAGACATAAACCAGGTGCCGGAAGATGCCGAGTGGACAGCCCGGCTGCTGTTGTCGTGGTGAGTTGATGTAAATATTTTCGCTTATGAGTCCTTTATGTGGACGGGACGTTATGATACGGCAGCTTCCTGTTTAGTCGGACGGCTCTTTCTCGTGTTGCGGATTTGAGATGCGGCCCAGCGATAAACCTGCGTTCTCGGAATTTTTAATTTATGCTTTATATCTATGTTTGAAAAATTATATTGCGCTAGAAAATTCACCACTCAATTTTTTTCAATTGAAAGTGTTTTATTCAAAATTGATTACGTACAAAGTAATTCACTGAAACGGGAAATTGGTTTTTGAAAATTGTGTTGGTGCTCTTATGCGAATGTTAATACTAACATATAGAAACCAACTCACGTCATCGTGCCATTTAGTTATTATGGATATGTGGTGTAGTGTGCAACGTGCTTTTGCCATCTAAGATTTTTTAAAAACAGAAACGTAGGGAATTTCACCGTCAATTTAATTTAAGACGTCACGATGGAGTTCCATCAGCACATACAATTAACACGAGGATACGTAATTTTGAGGAAACAGGTTCAGCAGTGAACAAGAAGCCTCCAGGCCGTGTGCAACCTTTCATACAGCAGACAACATCGAAGGTGATGGAGCTGCTGTCACAAGAAGCCCACATCGTTCAATTCGTCGCCAAGCGGTGACTGTCCAGTTGCATGGATCAAGTGTTGGAAAAATATTGGTACAGGACTTGCCTTAATGCCATCCAGGCCTTAAAAGCAGAAAGTGTATCTTAGTCGACGTGCTATAGCGGAAGGAATTGAAAGTTGTAATCCACGAAGCAATTTACTAAATAATTCATGTTGAAATGTTTCTTCGAATTATGCACAATGTAACTAAGAGACTGCAGGAATGTTTGCGCAAAAATGGAGTTCACCTGCAACATGTCATCTTCAAGAAATACATTTACTGTCTGTATTCTAAAGTAGAATGCTCTTTTTCTACCAAATGACATAAATATTTTTTTCATAACAATATTTAATTTCCTGTTTCTCTGACATAAGCTATATTGCTATTTGTTTGTGGGAGCTCACGCCATTTTATTCGTGGAGAAGTATAATTAGTTATTATTCTCTGTTCATTTCGTGCCATCTTGAAGTTTCTAATATCAAAAGAATTAAAATATGAATTTTTGTATAAGGTTAAATTTAAATACTTGTGTAATATCACGAGAATATAAATCAACCTAAAAACGTACATATTTTATTTGTCTTTAATTTCGAAGCTATGATATCATCTTCTGGACCTCTTTTTCTGCAGCAATTTTTAGTGAAATGGGAATGGGAAAGTCGGAATGTTGAAAGCGCGTTCCGGCGTTTTCATACACAAAGCCAAAAAGAATTTACTCTCGATTTTCGAATTATTTTCGGTTCTCTCCGAGCTCCGTTAGGTGTCTTCATATTCTGCCGAGTGACATAGGGGAAATCCTCTCGACGCTTCGTGTGGTGGTGATGATAAGCAGCTTGAGAAGGGAGGGGGGTGGAGAGAGAGATCGGCGTCACCAAACACCAAGGAAATGGCGTATCCCGTTCTGTGGAGGAGCGAGAGTCCACGAGTCCCGCTACTTAAATTCCGCTCTGAAGAGAGAGAGAGAGAGAGAACATTTAGAGGAGCATTCGATTCACTTTCGGAGAGGTAGCGATGACCAAGCACTTCCCATGCGGAAAACGGCGTAACAGGCTGCGCAAGTCAGGCCTCGTTACCTCCCGCACATTCCATCATCTCAGCTGAAAGCTAGCATGCTTGCTTGCCACTGAGTCACTCCAGGTTCAATTCCCGGCGGGGTCAGAAATTTTTTTTTGTAGCTACTCACTCCAATGACATTTCGTGTAGGTGTGGCAATTGAAGAGTCAACCTTCCTTCCTATTTTTAACTACTACTAACATCTCCGTTAGGGCCAAGTTGTTGGGAGCACAGCTAAATAACAATGCTCCCTGCCACCCAACTAGTACCTCCTATCACCTCAAGAGATGAGAATTGGGAAACCATAACCAAGGTTGCTAAGAGAAGTAGGGAAACTTCGCATGATTTTGTCTATGTATCAGTTGTTACGCGCATCTGGGTAAATCCATGCATTTTTTTCTTCCGAAGAATGAATAAACCCCGAATGTGTATAGCATTTTCTCATAGTATTCTACTGACGGGTATTCCTGAAGGTATAATTTTTTCTCTGAATTACAATAACAATAATAATATATGCATATCTCTGCAAGAAATAATTTGATTGTTTTCTCCAAATGAATTTAGAACTTTATTTTGACGGGAATTCGAATTTTTTGAGTTGATTTTGAAATCACTCTCCTTTGAAATCAACATCAATTTTGTCCTAAATCCTGAGAATCGTTCTGCTATCGAAATTTAGGAAAAAAGTTAATGATTTGAATCGGAAGTTACGATATTAAATACATTGGGAAAACGCGAAGTCTAAAATTGATGTTACATCTCTCTTATCTTACCGAAATTAATAAAAATATTATTAATGAAAATGTTAAAGGATACTTTCATTAGAATTTTAACTGTTTCATCAATTACTAATTATAGGAAACAGTATCCGAGCGCCAGAAATATCATTTACGGAAACACTTTTAAAATTAGTCAAAAATAATGGACTTTTTCATTTAATAATGAAATCGATTTTAAATAATTAATTACGAGCTTAAATTATTCGTTAAGTTCCTGGAATTCTGTTTCAATGTAAAAATATTCCGTTCGAACTCTTTTCAGGATATGGGATACATTAAGCTAATTTGAAAATGTTTCCCGTGGTAAATGAATGTGCTCCACAATCCTGTAGTCAATCAATCTTCCTGAACTCGTGGGAGGAAGATGATCACACGGTCATCATCGTGTTTGGAGGAAGAAGCGCACCGAGATGGAGTTGAAGACATGAAAAGCGTAATCAGTTTCAGAGAAGGCTTAATTAAGCACCCACACACCTGTTGTTTTGAAGGACTGACATCTCTTCGCGTGTTGTGGCTCTGCTCCTCGCTCTGCGGTCCCTGACACTTCTGCTCGAAAACTCATCGTGCCTTGTAATCAGCGGTGGATACACAACATGGATGACGTGTTAACTCACGGTTCGTCGTCACGGGCGCAGAGGAAGATGATGTTCGTCTCTATTGTTCGCATCGATTCACGTTTTTTTCTGCTACGACGATTGTCAACTGCCTCGTAATAAATGAACCGTCTGTTCGCGTCATTCATTGTTGTGGAGAAAAAGAAAACGAGAATGAAGAAATGAGTGTTTCAATCTCCCAATAAATATCGTTTTCCATATGACTTCGAATGATGTAAGTGTTGATAATTACTCTCATACTATTTCAAAAACTATTTTCTTGCATGATTGTGTTGCCGTATGGTTCATATTAATTTAGTTTTATGTGTACTCAACTTCGGCACGGTTGTGTACTTTAATTCTGTAGCCCCATCCTGGCCCGGGTTTTTCTTCGTTTTTCCCTCGGGTAGAGGCGGATTTCTTATACAGGTTCTCTAGGTTTGGTCTAGGGGCGTGTTTATTGTAACAATAAATCGTGAATTTAGTGTTTTTTCAATTCTTAATGATTTTTTAAACACTATACTTAGAATAATCTATAGTCCGATAATAACTTGTACATGTAAATTTACAAACATATTTGCGTTAAAATACAAAAATATTGACATTATATATGTATTATAACTCGCAGCTAACTTTGTATCTTATCTAGGAACTTATGCAAAAAAAAATTGAATCCGCCTCTGCCTTAGGGCCCTTGATCGGAATTGATGGAATACGTCCCTTGCTTGCTTCCGGAGAGTAAATTAGTTTATTGTCCTCCACGTGGTCATACGCAGTCTGTACTGTTTTTTGACAATAAATTTATTATTATTATTATTATTACTTTATCACGCCATTGTTATAGTACTCTAGATACTGATTACATTCCTCTTTCCATGTATGTCGTTTTTGATACTTTTTATTTATAGCCGTTTCTTTCTACGTGTAGGCAACCTCTGCGCGGTTGTCTCTGTTGCCCGATCCTCATCTGGGTTTTTCTACGGTTTTCCTTCGCGTAGTGGCGGTATTTCCCTGGGCGGGAATGTCGTTAATACTTTTGTTATTACTAATCTCGTATTTTTACTGCTCTAATATCTACGCTTCATTTTGGAATAATAAATGTCTTTTATAAATATTAAACCCGCCCTCGGGTCTGCCCTGGGGTCCTTGATAGGAACATATACTTCACAGAACAATGAGTGAGGGGGCTCTAATAACTTTGTTTTCTTATGCCTTACAATATACACACCTTCTTTATTAAGCATTAAAGCTTTCTTCTTCGGTTTTAATCTCACTTAGGTTTTGAAGTTGAAAACAATGTTTTTCACAGCCTTCATATACTTTTGCTTCTACGATTAGGTCACGTAAATTACAATTTCTCTGGATTGTCCGCCTCTGGTGGACACATTAGTGAGCTTCATAGTCAACAGCAATGCGGGTGAAGATTCACAACCGATGATTAGCAGCTACTTTTAATAGTTTTTTTGCTCTTTTTGCTGCAATAACCCGTAAGAAGAGTCAAATAATTTCGCCATTTTTTTTTTCGATTTCCAATGAAAATACATTCCAATTAGTTCACTTTTATTAGTGAAGATGTACGTCTAATGCATGACTTGCAATTATGTGCGATAAGAGGTGGACAGTGAGAGTAAAATTGAATGATGAAAGGTCATAAATATCCTTCCTTCCGCCGTGGATGTGAGTCCCTTTGTGCGCGCCGCTGCTGCAGCGCGTAGCTGATGCCTGGAGGAGACGCTCGTTAATTCTGCGCACATGTCCTGCGACTATGGAACTGGAGAGAGACCAAGCAACGCCGCCGTCTCAGTGCGTTGTCACGTCTTCAAACCCCGCCTAGGGCACTGCGTGTGTGTGTGTACGGAGACGGTGCTGGTGCTGTTGGCTAGCTCTTCCCTCTTTCTTTCCCAGCCCTTCTTTCTGTACTTGCCAACATATACTACAAGTCGTGTAACTTTGACTAAAATTACGCTATATTGCAAATGTCGAACACGAATTGCCAACATCTGCTTTAGGGCTCGTCAAGATCATTAGAGACCTTTTCTACGAATTTAAGTACTAGCCGAATAATTATTAATACTAGTCCAAAAAGCGACTAACGGCGAATTTCAGTTGCCACTTATTAAAAGTACACACTTAAGTAAGCACTTGTACTCATTCGCATTCCAAAAATCACACTTAAGGAATCACTCATTGCTATAAGTGCGGGTTGGCGCCCACGTAAGTGCACCTTATGTGAATTACGCTCGCGAGAAAACCGGTCCACACTGTGTTCTAGTTTCATGGAGAAGCAGGTGTTTACGAAAATACGTGATGAGTTCGGGGAATTTCACGAAGTCAGTATTCTAAAGGTGCTGAGGAGATAGATCCTAGATCTGTATTGCTTTGTAATTCTTCACAGCAGGATCATTCCAATACACTTAATTTTAGTACAATGTGAGGTTATGTGACCAAATCGTACGTTTGAATATAAATATAATTTGTATTTTTTCATTTTTGTAAATAATAAAAATGAGGTGCAGAGAATACTCAAGTTGTTCTACTAGAATGCATTTATAAAGTATAAATGCAAAATTGTCTGAATTTTTTGTCGTATTAATGAAATGCAATTTAGTCAATTTTAAGTGTTTTTCTAATTAATTGCAATGGTAGGTCATAATATAATGATCATTAATATTATTCAAAACATTAGTTGAAATATATTCTTTTGAAATAAATAATGTTGTTCACTAACATTTTTAATAGCAGAATTTAAATAAACAGAAATGAATTTATTGCACACAAATAAATAACACTGCAAGAATACAGAAAAAAATAGAAAAGTAGAACCGAATCGTAAAATGTCAAAAAATTGCCACAGGAAGCAATAAAACTGAGAACATAAGGATGGCTAGAATTCAATATAACCAAAGACAGTCCACGAAATAAACAATACACAGTTCCTCCTTCCACGCACGTTGCCAAATGCTTTAAGTGTTTACTTCTTTCTGGGATGCACTTAAGTGTTTTCTTATTATAAGTTCCGTCTCTGGAATAATGAAACCACTTAAGTGGACCCTCATGGTAAGTAAACACTTATTACTTAAGAGATCCCTTATTCTATAAGTGGCGACTCTGGATTCCGCCTTAAGACGCAAGGTAATGCTCGATGGAAGAAGAAGAGAAGATGGTCACAAGAGCAAAAGTGAATTGAAGTCAGAGGTTGGCGATAGATGTAAGTTTTCAGAAATTCGAATGTTCTGCCAACATAACGCGAGGTACCCGTATCCTTACTCTTATGGATGATGGCGAAGTAAAAGCGTTGGCTACACTGAGTACAGGTTCTATACCAACATCAAGCCAGTTAGACTGACAAATAAATATATAAATAATTTATTGACAAGTGAACTCATACAAACTGGCTATGGTTATTTTAAAATTTGATTGGATGCTTTAAATCAGTATCTATTGTTGCGTTGGAGGGGTAGTTACGAATATGACCAATAGACTTACATGTTTAGAACACTGAAGAAACTGGAGAAATAACACTCATTTGCACCGAAGATACATTCAGAATAACAAAAATAACGCGACAATTACTAAAACGGAGAAAGTAAAGACAGACTTATTACTTATTACTTACGTTTCTGAAGAGAGAAATAGAAATGGTTGAAAACTAACGAGATATCGGTAAAGTTTTTCACAGGCATTTATTATATGGTAATTTCAACAAATACGTTACATGGATTGTATGGTGAAGAAGATTAATACTATGTACTCTGGGAATGTGATTTCTTATGGTGCGGAGACAGCAATTTTTTATTCATATTACAGACTTTTAACGCAACGAATTTATTACGTAACAAAAATTAGAGCAATACGGAGTGCCATGAAGATCAAATGGAATCGGAGTGACATATTTATAGATGAGAGTTGAGAAAGGGACATGTAGATTGTATGCAATAGAACCCTGTTATGATAGTGTTGAAGGCAGGGTGATCTAGGATCCTAGGCCAAAATATGTGAAAATGTCGGGGACTCGTAGACCTATAAGGTTTCTCCATTTGTTTTCTTTAACATTTTTAGTTTTGGAAGGGGATAGTTCGAACATACTATCGTCGAACTATATTTTGCTTGTATGTGGCGTTATTCAGATAATATCGGAATGAGACGCTAATTACTTAATGATGTGATGATGTAAAACTAAATATAAATGTAAACGTGGTTTTAAAATTACCTGACCTAGTTGGTAATTACGAAAACGCATTGTCCATTTCCGGAGCCCTTGACTGCAATGTAAACTATTGGAATCCACTATACAGTTTTCTAGACCCGGAGGTGTACTAAAATGGTTTTATTCAGGAGAACCTGTTACATCATGGTTTTCCTCTCAAAATACCATTATATCCTAAATTTTTCACTGAAAATCGATTTTTCTAGTCCTCACTGCGTATTAAGACTGTGAGTTATGCACAGAATATGGTTTAGTGACGATACCAGCTCTATTTTTATGTCGTTACTCTGTGCAAATAAACTTTTTCCCTTTGTCTAATATCCTTAAACTTGTTGTAATGAAAATCTTTCCGTTATGGAGATAACTCTTTCGGGAAAGTTTGTGGGAGACCATTTTCGCCGAAAGTTTGGAATTTGATACGTAAATACATATATTTTTAAATTTTGTATGTATGGTAGAAGGGAAGGTACTCAGTTAATTGGAGCATCGTAATTCATGTTACACAAATAAGGATATTCTTGCGTTCAGACCTCTAGTAAAACTATTTCTTTTTTTGATATGCTAACGTTTTGATATATCTTGTAAGTGCTTTTTCTTAGACCTGAGTTAGTCTAGATATTGCTTGTTGGTTGAAAGGATGTAAGTAGCTGTGAAGAAATTTAGTGAAATGATTCTGTGTCTTGGAGCAGTACGTGTGCAGGATTGGTATGGGATGCTATGAACAGAGTAATCAGGTTTTAGAATTGTTAGCCTCGAAGCAGATATAAAATGTATCGTAACGTTGGCATAACAAAAAAAACTGTTTTACTTGACCTAAACGCCTGGTATCCTTAGTTGTGAAATATTCATCCTGGTCCGGGTTTTTCTCCGTTTTTCCTTCGAGTAGAGGCGGATTTCTTATACAGGTTCTCTAGACTTTTGTCTACGGGCGTGTTTATTGTAACAATAAATCGTGAATTTAGTGTTGTTGTTTTTTTTCAATTCTTATGACTTTTAAACACTATACTCAGAATAATCTATAGTTCGATAATAACTTGTACATGTAAATTTACAAACATATTTGCGTTAAATTACAAACATATTGACATTATATATGTATTATAACTCGCAGCTAACTTTTTATCTTATCTAGGAACTTTTGCTGAAATTTTTGAATCCGCCTCTGCCTTAGGGCCCTTGATCGGAATTGATGGGATGGTCCCTTGCTTGCTTCCGGAGAGTAAATTAGTTTATTGTCCTCCACGTGGTCATACGCAGTTTGTACTGTTTTTTGACAATAAATTTATTATTATTATTTATTATTATTAGAAGTTACCCAGCCTTTGTTTCGCGATCAGTGGGAAGAGCGAGAATATTTTCACGTCCCGTTGGGAATGGAGGATATTCCTGGGAGACTATGCCTTTTGTGAGCATGCATAGACATCCAACTCACATGACTTGCTAATTCAGTGTCGTTTGTACGTAGACGCTTAGAGAACCTGCCCCTCCGCTTAACGGACTCGTCGCTTGGCGCGTTACGTCGACTGCGGCTGGCGCCTTTTCATTCTCTCTTACGTTGCATCTCATTGGGGAACTTCATGCATAACATATGGTAACGGAGAGAAAATGTCTTCATATATTAAACTAGTGGTTTCCAACATATGTGTAAACACTCACGACCAAGTGAACTGCACCCCCTCTGCGACACTTTGCAACTCTATACATTTTTTCTTTTCAAGAACTATCCTAATTTGTTTCAACCACAATAATAATAGTAATGATAAGAGGTTATATAACAAACCAAACATCTATTAAATACCACACGGTATAAAATGATTAGAAAATTAAAACACATGGTAACAACGAGAAAGAAATTTTATTATCTGCATGTGTGTATATTCACATACATACACTTACACATTTTCGCTTACAAACAGTTACAGAAACACAGGCATACGTGCAAACACGCTCAATATACACACATATGTCATTACTCCTCCTATACCCTTAGCGTAAAAGTAATTGCTGTAACATAAATAATATAAATTAATAACTATAAAAAATAAAACGAAACCAGGTTTGCTGAGAGCAATCACGCACCCTTCACTACTCTACTATTCACTCTAAGGGCATTCTCTATATCCTTTATACTCCAATCACCTCTCTACACTTCACTGGTACTCCACATTTGTTCCTATTTCGACGAAGCAAGAAGACGGTTGCGGAAGCATTTTACTCTTTTCCGTAAGTTCTTACTAGGGAACACTTTCTTTTGGAATATCTCTAATATACTGTTGCTAGTAGATTAAAGTGTTGTTGTATTTGTAAACGGGAAATATAGCGTGCTATTGAAGCTTATCTACATGGAGCGATAGTAGTTAGGAGTTGGGTGGTAGGGTTATTGTTAGTAGGTGGTCCGGATAGCTAGGTTTACCCACGTGGAGGGGTTAGTAGAAGTGGTTAGTAATATTTACAGTTATTGATACTACGAGGAGCTGGATAGAGGAAGTAACGTTTGCTTTTCAGTAGTCACAGCTACATGACCTGGGATATTAATGTGCGAAGCTACAAAACGTCCTGTCGGGAATCGAACCCGGGAGCCTTGGTGATGAGCGACAACACTACCACCTACGCCACCGGTGGGGCCACCTACTAGATTGGACAATACACTTGGGAAGAAAAGAATCGACTGTGCTATGCTTTTTTAGTTTTCTACAGGAATGTGACCTTTGGCACGCAATTCTATTTATAAATGAAATGTCTCTTACGTCAGCATTATGCAAAAGGATTCACTGGGATGCAAAAGGAAGGAAGTGCTACCTACCGACACACATCCAACATTTTAAAAAAAGAGGAAGAAGAAGAAAAAACAATTATGGACATGCAGATTAACGACTCTTACGCAGCATAATAATGCAATTTAATTTAAGAGATCGTAATTTTTAACGTATGTACAAATGTTGAAAAATTACTGTTGTTTCCGTACTCACTTTTTAAATGTCCGGAACTCTAGTACTCGATTAACTATGCATTGGATTTTCTTCAATCGCTCATCTACTTCGTGATGGAGTACAGAACGTTTTAGGGCCGCAGTTTCTACCGTTGGATGTGACTAGTTGGGGATGATTGTAGTAACTAGTGTTTATCGAAAGGTAATTGGCCGAACAACTGATGAGCGAGCGCCTGGGCATAACATTGCTCTCTGATTGCGGCTACCTTAACAAAAAGCCAACAGCGATCTCTTCTTTTAAGAAAACCGCTCTTCGACGTCTTCTAATTCTCCCCGTATATGGAGAACCCTAACCCAACCTCCGCAGCGCGGGGTCATACCCCTTGTGCTTGGACCATTACGTGCTGCCCAGAAGGAGCCAATAAGCGTTCACCGAAGTCTGGAAGAGAACAGATGGATAAATCTATACGCAATCTGCACATATTTCTTCCACACGTGGACTTCCGGTCAGGTGAAAATGGCGACGAGTCGGAAATCGAACCCGGGACTCCTGCTTTTTTGACCGCGGGGATGTTATGGTTGACTGAAGTCAGCTCGCCAACTATTCACAAAACGTGCAAATATTTACCAAAGTAGTTCTCATTCATTAATAATTCATTTATTTGTTATATTAGATGAGAACAATTAATTTGTGATTTTAAAACTTTATAATTAACTTAGACTGTCGTTTGACTCCTTCTTTGACAGGGGTCGCACGGTCTTCAGTCACGTCATGCGGCTGCCATTTCCGTCAGAACAGTATTTTCCAGTTTTTGGTGAATTTTTCTTGAAAATGCCTCGTAAGGTATGAAAATCTTAACGTCATTGCATCGTTCCTATTTCCATTTGATACATTTTAGTAGGATTTTTTTTCGCTTTGTCAAGCCAGAATATCAAAAGAAAACATGAACGAAAATTTCTCCATATAAGCTCATAGTAATTTAATGTCAAATAAATCAAAATTTTTGCGCCGTAAGGGTATGAAAATTAATCGCTACTCCATAGCGAATGGTTCAAACTGTCATTTACGACATTTTTGGGGGNGCGCTACACCACCCGTTCGCCTTCTTCAACTGTCCACCATTTCTAACCCTGGAAGACATAAACCCTGGAATACCTGAGGCATATCCCAATGCAGGAGAAATGTGAACCCAGGAGGCACAATATGCTCTGTGCGCGCGGAAGTACAGATTTCACACGTAGCTTATGCTTGATATTTCATATTATGCTTGATTCTCTTCCGTGCACCCTTCCACACGTGGAGAAGATACGTGACATCGCAATCTGTTTTTACCATAAACGCCGAAAATGCGCTCAAATCAATGTTTTCATTCATTATTGATTCATCCTCCAGTCCTCCCTTGCACCAACACCCACTAATGATTATCTTTTTAAAGTATATTACGAAGACGCCACTAAGAATATTTAAACCTGTTCTAAACCAAGAGAACTATTTGGAATGTTCGCGGTATGAAAATCATAAGAAGCACGCGATAAAACCATTTGAAATTTTAAAGGACTCCTCTCGAGGGTGAACGCAAGAAAAACGCAAAGTATGGTCAATATTCATGAATTATCAGAGCAGAAAAACAGTTAAAATTGGATGCTAATCAGTAGACGTGAATCTTCAGTCGCACGACTGTTGACTGTGAAGCTTCTTAATATATCCGCCAGAGTTCAATTGTGAGGTTATGTGAGGCGGAAGGACAATCCACCGAAGGCGTAACCTACGTCACCTATTATATAAAGGCTGTAGGGAACATTGTTTTCAAATACATGCAATACATAAAATTGAAATGACAACCCACGAATACAAAGACCCTAACTATGCGCTTCGGTTTTTTAAGTTTTCTGAGTAAATTGTATTTTCTTTTCCTGGATTGTAATTACGTACAGATGAGCGTACAATACAGAAAACTCTGTGTATTTGTGTAGGTATTGTTAATTTTACTTAGTTTTTGAAATCAACAAAACTGAAAAATTAACTTTATCACGAAATTTGAGAAATATGAAAAGCAACCTATATATTTAGAAAAGTAAAGCGAGGCGAAATGTTGACAAAACGCTGTTTTAATACAAACAGTGATGATTGTTTTTAAGCGCCTTTTTCTTCTTCTTGAATCCCGGGCAACGCAGGGTATTTTATTCTGCTCGTATTTTTATAAACTTTCTGTCAATTACTTGAATGGAACGTTTTAGTCGTCGAAATTATTAAGCAAGCGTTTTGTCTCGTTCCATTTTTATTAGTTATATATTAATTACTCAATTTTATGTTTTCCGTGGTATTTTAATTTGTTACTCTCAGATATTAACAGAAAATATATATTCTTACTGTACCTCGCCCTGAGATGAAATAATGATAGAATAATATAACGCTGTATATTCTGTCCTGTACTGTGCGGATTTAGTTAACCAGAAATATTTGGAGAAGCTATAATTACTGCATTAAAATTTTGTTTGTATTATTAGGAGGATAAAAACGCGAGCGCGCATAGCCACTGCACATTCAGAATGCTAGTCTGACCGAAGTGATCACCCATGGCTTCCTACAATAACCAGGCAGGAACGTGCATTATGTGGCAACGCTGTACCGTCGCCCGGTTTGGTTAAATGCGTCGACTTTATTTCAGCGAATGGATTTTGCTTTCGCATTCATTAATCTGAAATTATAAGTAATTATTTATTTATTGTGGTCACGATGTATTTTTTTTTTTAGCTTCAATGATATTGACGACTAAATATATGAACGTGTTAGCTCTTTGAACTTCTCTTTGGCCGGTCGGTCTACGAGACCGGTGTTGTCAAGCGTTATATATAGACTCTGGGGTCTGGTAATTGTAGGAGGCCACGGCTGACCTCGTCGTCTGAGTCTCTCCAATTTAGAATTTTCATTTATTTATTTATTTATTTATTTGTGGAACAAACCGTTGCGAGATGCTTGAATTGTTTTGATTGGATGCTCAACGAGCAAAGCACGCATGACGTATCCCAACGTCTGGGAATATCGAGGGAAGATTTCTCCAGATTGTTCCCAATTGTCTGCTGAATGGCTTACAATGTAACATGACGATCAGATCCTTGGATGAAGATAAGGGTTTGCTATTATTCTCGTAATGAATAGGGACGGATACGAGAACCGAACAGTGCGTCTCATGTCCGCCGCGTGCACTAGAGGTTGAGTTCGTCCTTTGAGTTACAACACAACTTCTTGCAGTTTGGTCAAATTCTTTATTTTCTTACTTTGTCAACGTTTTGCTAACGAAAGTTATCTTCATCAAGGGAATACAAAACAAAAAAACATACTAATTTAGCGCTATTTTAACATTCTAAAGCAAATCAGTAGATGCCTAGGGACGGCATCTATTGAAATAATGAATCTGGAATTTAATGTTATTTAATAGTTACGATTAGTCCCAATAATCTATAGTTTGATAATAATACGTACTTCTGAACAACTTTGTGTTTTATTAAGTACAAATTTGATGGTATTATGTTAATTTTGTAGCGAGCTATATTTATCCTTTTCTTAGGAGTGTGCTGTAATGTTAAATCCTTCTCTGCCTTATCTCTCGATCGGAATTGATGGGATGGTTCCTTGCTTGCTTCCGGAGAGTAAATTAGTTTATTCTCCTTCACGTGGTCAGACGCATTTTGTAACTGCTTTTTTGACAGTACATATTATTATTATTATTATTATTATTATTATTATTATTATATATATTTCATTAATACATCTCAGCTTCTGCTGGTATAAATAAGGTATGGATACAAATCAAGCACTCTTATTTACTATTGACTAAAGAATTTACGCACTATTCGTGTCGTATTCAAAATAGCTGCCTTCTGGAGAAGAATATACACTTCTCTCTTCATACCGAGGATCTTGAGACTCTCATGTAGGGCTTTAGGGATCACACCAGTTGTCGACAACAGAATTGGTACAACATATACCTTACTAAGCTTCCACATCTTTTGAATTTCATCACTTAAATCAGCATATTTCCGTTTCTTCTCAGCTATGGCGTTTTGGATGTTGTGCGTATTAGGTACCGCTATGTCAATGAGATATGCAATTTTCAATTCCTTATCGCGCAGAACAATATCAGGTCTGTTATTGGGGATACATCTATCAGTTATAATTGACCTGTCATAGTATAAAGATTCTTTGTTGGAATCTAACACAGAGGTTACTTCATATTTATAATAAGGCGTTTTATCCTTCAGAAGTTTTGAATTTAACGCTATTTCTTGGTGGATAATAGCTACAATTTGATCATGACGATGTAAATACTCTGATTGACACAGGGTACTACAAGCGGACATAATATGCTGGATGGTTTCTGCTTTATCATTACATTTCCTGCATCTGTCGTCTTTCACACTAGGGTCCTTAATAATGTGTTTCAGGTAATTCTTGGTGTTAATAACTTGATCTTGGATGGCTATAAAGAAACCTTCAGTCTCAGGAAAGAGATCCCCACATCTCAACCTTGCGTTCGACGCTTCTTTGTCGACATATGTTTGGTCAAGGTCATGAGGGTGCCTTCCATGAAGAGCCATGCTTCGCCATCGATTATGTTTTTCATTTCTGCTTTGGATATGGCTATCCACATTATTTTGAGAAGGTTCAATTGATAGGTTTAAAGGCGTCAGTTTAAGATCTGCTTGACTTACACTTCGGTGCAGAGTTGACACTAGTTTCTTAAGGTGGAAATAATCTCTCAACTTCTGGACCTGCCTGTTATGTAGATTTTTAATATCGATTAACCCTCTTCCACCTTCTGCTCTTGGTATTGTTAACCTAAGTGTACTTGCCTTCGGGTGGTGCTTCCTGAATTTTGTCAATTCAACTCTTGTTTTTCTCATGATATTTTCCAGATCAGTATCTGACCATGATATGATACCAAATGAATATGTCAAAAACAGGCACTGCAAATGTGTTGATTGCTTTAAATATATGTTTACTATTTAAGTCTGTTTGACATATTTTCCTCACTCTTAATAAGTACTCTTTGGTAAGTGAATCTTTCACCTTTGTATGATTTATTTTTTTCCCTTGAAAGTATCCAAGGTATTTATAAAAGTCACCCTCGTCCATTGCTTTCATAGATTCACCCTGGTTAGTCTCAAATCCTATAAGTTCATGTTTCCCTCTAGTAATATTGATGACTTTGCATTTGTCCAGACCAAATGTCATGTTGATGTCACTCGAGAACTGTTCAACTTCTCTAATCAATTCTTTAAGCAGGTTATGTGATGGAGCATAAAGCTTATTATTATTATTATTATTACGTTATGGTGAGGATGAGGGCCCATAGTCCATGTTATTCTCCTTGAAGCGCTGTGGGCTTTTGCATCCATTCTCTCTCAATAAAATATTCACTAAATGTTCAACGGTTTGAAGGTGCCCAGTTCGTAACTCGTGGTCTGAAGTGTCGGGGCTGATTGTTTTAAGTGCGTTGAGTTGTTGATGCTAATTCTTTGGAACATCTTTTCAGAACTCTTTCAATATACCAAATTAAGTTTGTGGTGGTTAAATGATTAATATAAATAAGAACATGAATTTCTTGCAGACGTATTTGGTGACAGTGAGGTTTCGAAAAAGTTTTCAATTACAGAGGAAAACATTGTGCCTCTTTCTACATTATTTATTTCAGAAAGCTTTTTCGACCGCGTAGCGACCATCTTCAGTGCTACAAATTGAAGTAACAAATACAAAATGAGATAACGATAAATACCATTAAATATACACAAATAATATAATAAAATTAAGTGAATTGCGTTTATGTGAAAAAGTAGAATGAAATACTGTTAAGTGAAAACAACTTAAATTTTGAAAATATTTATAGAATAACTTAAAAACAAAATGTGAGATGAATAAAAGACGTACGGGAAGGGAATGTAAGGAACGCTCTGAGTAGAGCCGGTCAACGCTCTCAAGGTGGGGAACATCCGTCACTCCAAGCGAGTCGAATCCCTCAGATGTATAATTGCTTTTTTATTGTAATTCTCATAAAACACAACAATATGAATATTAATTATGAAAAAAACGTGATTTAAATTTAATGATATAGTGGAAACAATATTCAAGAACTCGCTTGACTCGTTTGAAATGCACACACATGGCGCCTGAGCGCAACGGTTT
>NNCF01128097.1:1931432-1942587 GCA_002313205.1 Laupala kohalensis | reverse complement strand
ATTTAACTTTTATTAAAATCAATAAATTCTTTTACAGTGTAGAAGAACTGGTGCAGGAGGTTGTTTCTAACCGCGGATTTGAAGAATTATTAATAACAATTATATTATTAATAACAATAACAATTATTAATCTGGTACCACTTTTACAAAGTATGCCATTTATAAACTTCAATCAGTCAAGAGGTCAGGTCAAATGGGGGGAGGGCTGTTTCCCCTTCCCCCCCCCCACCCACACCTCTCCGCTGATCCGCAAATGGTTGCTGGCAACCATCTTAACGGTTGCTAACCTAACCAACACGTGCGGCCCTAGGGATGTACCCTCGTGGGATGCTGTTTATTCGTATGCTGACGGTAGGAGAAACGATAAGTTGTTTTCCGGAGTATGCAAAATAATTTTCTGTTCGAAATTTCGAGTAGGATGTATTGAATTACTCGAGGACGTCATATAACTTCATCAGGTTTCTAGTCTTCATTAAGGCATGAGTTATGTACGTTTTGTGTCTGAGTTTCCGAATCCCTGAGAGTCTTAAAGTTTTAATTGATTAATTAACACCAGCTCCGAAAGTTGTAAATGCGTCCTATTCATCTTAATGGATGTGGCAAAGTTTGGTGCAGTATGGACAATGCGATAGAATGATAAAGGCTTCTAATTTCGGAGAGCATGGCGTGGTAAATAGTCACGGAAGCATATCAGCAGTGGGGTCGTGATTTACATTATGCTGTGATACATTTTTTTTCTTCATGTTTGTGCGTTGATTAAAAAGATAAAAAAATAGTTTTAAAAAAATCGGATTTAAGTTTGTGAACACCATTTACGCGTCAGAGCGTCTAGGATTAAGTACCCCCCCACCCAAAAAAAAAAATGTTTTAAATGATAGTTTGAACAATTCTCTATCCAGTGACGATGAATTTTCATTCCCTTACGGCGCAGAATTTTGAATTATTTGACATTAAATTACTCTAAGCTTATATGGAGAAACTTTCACGAGCTTACGTTCATTTTTTTTTATATTCCGGTAAAAGTACCGGCTTAACAAAGCAAAAAAAAAGCCTACTAAAACATAGCAAATGGAAATAGGAACAAAGCAATGATGTTAAGAATTTCATACCTTACGGAGCATTTACAAGAATAATTCACCAAAAACTGTGGAAAATACTGTTCTAACGGGAATGGCAGCCTCATCACGTGACTGATGACAATGCGACCCTTTTCAAAAGAGGAGTCAAACGACAGTCTAAATGAATTATCAAGTTTTAAAATCACAAAATAATTGTTCTCGTCCAATATTTAAAAAAACCAGTGGAATTAATTATTAAATTATTTGGCACTATGGTGGGGAATTATTTCCAAGTTTCGTGAATTGTTGGCAACTTGACTCAAGTCAACGCGCACAAAATACCATAATGAAGCAATACGGTTACGAGGTGACGAAAGTCTATCAACTGAACGTACAACAATTTTAATTCATTTTGTCACTTCATCAACACTATAAAAGTCACGAGACGCCATAAAACTCCAATTTTAATTTTTTTAAATTTCATTCCTTTTCTCTGTCTTACGAATGTGTCTTAGTTTGGTAATGAACTGATTTTTTTTTATTTTTATAAATTGCCCCTTGATCCAAACATTTATTGAAAAATCCTGACAATAGAACTGTTATGTGTCTTGAAACTTCAGCATGTATTAAGATTTACTAATAATGACTCAATAGTTTGGAATACAATAAAAAATCATTTATAAATGAACACTCGATTTTTGAGACCCCATTTTAAGGATTGTTTCATTTTCTTATTATTGATAGAAGAAACGAAACAGTAGCTTTATTGTTGATGCGAATATTGTTCTACTGGTGACTAAATTGCGTTAGCGCTTGTGAGGATGACAATGTAGATGACACAGATTCATCATTGAATTGCGCTCAATGTAGGCGTCGCAGACACATGTAGGCGTCGAATCGGTTTTCGCAGAAAAATAATGTTTTATTTCTCGTTTTAAATTATTGATTATGATTACCGTAAATTTTTGCCGTGCTTGTTTAAAACAAAACGCCCAGTTGTTTTACAAAACTGTTTGTGTTTTATCATTAATCTCGTCTAGTTTTTGTATTGAGGCGATATATTTTCTCTTACAGTGTATCACGCATGTTATTGAGTATTTAAATGATTATTATTGGATTTATTTTATCGCGAAATATTGTATTGCACTTACAGAACTGACGTCAGTTGCTTGAAATGTTGGAAGTTGAAAATTCTTATTACGGAACTCTACAAAATGAACTTGAAATTTCAAGTGATAGTTACGTGTACTAAAACGAAGCATAACAAAATGCAACAATTTATGACAAATGCAATAAGTATAACGCAAAATTAACAAATTGCTATTATGAATCAAGAATATGTATTTCTGAATTAATGACTACTATTAACTTTTAGTCATAAAATTATTAGGTACTATTAAAATTATGTGCTAATGAAACTTGTGACTCTAAACATTTATTGGCAACCACTATTCTGAGAAATGAGGAAATAAAAAAATGTATACATTACAGTACATTAAATTTGGAAGTTTAAATAGATCTCGAGTAGGAATGTTTTAATATTTTGTGTGATGCGTCAGACATTTACATTCTTATGTTATAAAATAACAAAGGATGTTGCCACTTACAATGTGCATCCAACATTAAAGTCTTTTAGTGTTATATCTCTTCTGTTTTCCCGAGTGAAGCATTGTTAAAAAATTTATTTCAGTTTATAAGTTAGAAAATGGAGGTAACTTCCTTCCGAGATGCTTCAGGTTCGTTACACAAAGCTGTCTGATGATTCATTCACACGCGGAGAGTCATATCGTTTGATGAACGATCGTGCAGCATTTTCCTGTCTTCCTGGCCACTTAGTTTCTATCTCCACTCGCGTCGTTAAATGTCTTGATCTTAAGAGTACTACAGCTGCCCTGTCACTGAGTGCTTCCTGTAAAACATCTCATATACCTACGCTCAAAGTCTAAAATACTTTGCCTAAAATTATTCAACATGGCTGCCTTAAACAAATTGCCAACCTCTACGAAACAAATCCTTGAAACTCACTCGCGTGCTGGCAGCGGTCCACAAAGTCATTCTCATAAGCTGATAATGTGAGGTTAAAGCGTCCCACTACATCTCGCTAGAGAAGTTTTAGGAAAAGTGTGGTCACAAAGAATTTAAGTAATCTGCAAATAAATATTAATAATAGTCATAAAAGCGACAATTTGCTGTAAAGAAATAGAATTTGATAACACAAGAAACAAAGTAATATTCGTTCCACACGCTCGATGCAGGAAGTACAGAACAGTGCCACAAGAGCAAGAGAATTGAATTGGTGTCCGAGGTTGGCAATGGATTCAAGTTCGATTGTCTTGCCAACNCGTGAGGTACCCTTATCATTACTCTTATGGACGATGGCGAAGTAAAAGCGTTGGCTACATTGAGTACAGGTTCTATACCAACATCAAGTCACTTAGACTGACAATAAATAAATAAATATATTAATAATTTACGGTCGAGGGAACTGTTACAAACTGCGTATGAGCACGTTGAGGACAATAAAGTAATTTACTGCGACTAATGCAAAATAAACTAATAAACACACTGCCTGTCCGTTCATGTTTTTTTCTAAAGTTGAATTTCTCTTAGAGGCAAAGTATGATGACCTATACCACGTGTTTCTATGCTTTGTATCTTTTGTCCAGATGTTTTTCAAGAGACAGAATTTATGCACGAAGTGTATTATTTGGAGAAAAGAGAAAACTATGGATGGACTGACTTTACCATTGCCTGCAAAAATGTGTTTTGCTCATCAGCGATTGTATTAACGGGAACGTTTTCAAATTGGTTAATTTTTCTCGATTAGAAAAATAGCTTTCAAAGGAAATAAGAAAATTTGAGATTTTTATCTCACAACATTTTGAAATGATTAACTTAATTAAAAAGAATAATTTATATTTATTTAGAATTGAGCAGTCCAACTTTGTTTTATTTTATCGTCAAACCATATTTTGTTTTCCATATGAGATAAAATGTACAATCACAAAATACATAAAACAATTCACACGAAAATACATGAGAAACGAGATAACATAAAAAGAAATACACAAAAATAATTATTGGAGAAATTCTGTTACTTTTGGGATCAAATTCCTGTAAGCTATAACACAAAGAGAAATAACTGAATGATTAGAATTCGTAATAATATGTTTCCTGTGTTCGTGATCAATATTATTTCCGTGTCATTCGACTCTCTTCACGTGACCTCGAGTGAGACTTTGTTTCCACTGCGCAACAATCGCCTTTGGGAAACTCATTCAATGGGCGAACGTCGTGTTACGTCCAACAATGTTATGCACATTCTCAGTACATAAAAGTCCTGTTCTTCACTGGAAGACTTAAGTTCTGTGTTCGTGTGCTGCGTCCATATTCCAAGCATCAACATCTGAAGAGAGGACCGCGTTGCTTCTCGTGTCGCGTCGTGCACGGAGTAAAGAAGAAACATACGAATAAGTTATGCTCATCTGTGAAAATAATAACAATCTTTAGAAAAACTAATATTTACAAGTTTTTATGTGTAATATGCCTGCATCGCAGCCTCGTTTCCTAACTTGCGTTTATTTGTTGGTCGTGACGTGCTTATTCCAGAATTTTTCTATTGAGATTTTGTTCTGAATTCCATGTATTTCTTTACCTCCATTTTCGATTATTTAAAAAAAGTTTCTGTATATTTCCAATAGAAAAGAAATTTGCATTGTTGTGTCAACAGCACATGTTTACTTGTAGTAAGATTTTTTTATTATTGTATGAAAGTATGTCATGTGGAATTCATTATTTTCATTATATGAGTGCAAATCGTAATACACCTAATAATACCGCGAGCANGGGGGGGGGGGCTTTAGGGCTCGCCAACGGTAAGGTCGTTGGAACCCTACGAACAATATCAAACAAACGAAATGATAATTGATATCTTGTGATATTTTTATATTCATGGATATGGAATTGAATCATTTTTCGAGAATGGAAGTCGACGCATCCCGATCTTCGAGGGTCTGTCCTGCAGGAAAAGAGGTGATGGGTGGTGACCGAAATTTGCTTCACATCCACTCTGTTCATTGCGGGCTGTCTCCATTTAACACTTATAATAATGATTTATTAATCTGCAAGTGAGCAATACTCGAAGACAGCATACAAAGTGTACGTAATACAACAATAAGAAGTTAAAATCATGAAATACACGCGCGCGGTGTAAAATGGTAAGAAAATTAGTACACGAGGTAATAAAGAGAACGAAATTACATTTAAGAAATGAATTACAGTAGATCCTCGATTAACCGTGGTGCTTCCTCTTGCATCGAAAAAATGAGTTTCAACTACTTTAGAGTAAACTAGTTAATTGTCGAGAGACAGAGATTCTCAGGCACCAATAAAATTTTGACTTCCAGGACGAAATGAATTTCAGGAATATTAGAAACGAAAGAAAATCATTTCAAACTGCAACAAACGAAGACTTATTATATTTCAACCCCTCATAACGTGACATTCTACACACATATGCTTGTTTATGTACATAATTCAATAAAGTGTCTCGATTAAAAGGGCTCTAATGACCTTGACGAGCCCTAAAGCTCCACAAAAAATGTCTCGAAAAACCGTGGTTTTCATTTATCGGTGCAACCTGGATAATCGAGGTTCTACTGTATCGAAATGAAGCCATACGTGTGCATGTTCACTATGTATTTAAAACTAATTATAGTGAAAATGAACTCAAAATATTCTAAACGTAATGTCTTTACACCCCCACCCCCTATTCGAAGCACTAACTCCGATTCATAACTTGCACTTGTCATCAGTGTCGTAAATTTCCCCTTCAACTGCGCTACTTCCGCCTCCTGTTCTTCTTCAGCTGTTGTTGCATTCACCGCTGACGGCGCGGCGCGTCGCGTCGCGTCGTGACCATGAGACCAGTGTGGACTCTAATGGCGGCAGCGCGCGGTCGTCCATTGGCTGCCGGACGCCCTTGACCGCTTCTAGAGGAGGAGGAGAACCGGAGGTTCAGCTCGTGCCCACATCGAGTGCCGCTCTCATATTCGTTATCGCTTTATAATTAGCAATTAAGTACATTCTAAACATAGTTCGTCCCCTCCGATGTCTCGGGTGTTGGCGTGCTTGCTCACCGCTAAGTCGCTCCGGGTTCGAATCGC
The DNA here is from genome assembly GCA_002313205.1 of Laupala kohalensis. NCBI lineage: Eukaryota > Metazoa > Arthropoda > Insecta > Orthoptera > Trigonidiidae > Laupala > Laupala kohalensis. Next base: position 1,936,364 of record NNCF01128097.1, on the reverse strand, counting down.
GGTGAGGAAGAAAATGTAGCTTTTCACATTAACCACGGCCCAGTTCATGTAGCTGTGACTACTGGAAACTGAATCCTCCTCCTGTCCACGTGCTACGTATCACTAAGTCTTACCAACTCCTCCACGTGGGCCAAATCCAGGTAGCTAAATAGCCCCCACCTCCTATCACCCCATGTAGATAAGCTGCAATAGAACTTAGCTACAGTTACAAATGAAACATCGTTAATTACGTTTTGATACAACAAATGTGTACATATCACCTGTAGCCAGGTTTCAAATTACTTCTCACGTGTACATAGCACATGTGTTACTTAGCTAATCCCTTGAATTAAAATGTAGTATCCTAGCTCTTCATGGACGGAAATGGTTTTCGGTGAAGGTGACAGAATGGGTGGTGTAGCGGTCAGCATCCATGCTATCGATGCAGGAAATCCTGGGTGCGAGTGTCGGCATTTCACCTGGACGTAGCTATCGTATTTACTGGTTCTTCCTCCGGGTGACGAAAATAGTCTGGAAATGAGGAATATTTCGACGCAGTTCTTTTGACAGCCGTGAGACCAGGAAACCGATGGAATATATTTAACGAAAAGAAACATTGCTGCCAAAAAATCTGTTTAGGTCGAAGTTGAGTAATCTGCTACAGTAGGATAATCGATGTAAAGTAATGTTTAATAATATGCATAATAAAGTACATAAGTTCCAACTTGCAGAGTTTTTTTTTTTTAATTGTTATATTTGGAAAAAGGAAATGTAGCTAAGTGCTACTGAAGCTTATCTGCATGGGGTGATAGGACAACTTGACCCACGTGGAGCTGTTAGTAGGGGAAACTAGTAATAGTAAGAGTTATAAGATACTACCAGTAGGTGGATAGAAGAAGGAGGGCTCGCTTTTCAGTAGTCACAGCTACATGAACTGGGACATTACAGTGAAAAGTTACAAATTTTTTTTGGCCCCATTGGGAATGGGACCCGGGATGACTATGTGATGAGCGACAACGCTACCACCTGAGCCACCGGTGGGGTTGTGGTTCTGTTCCCACATTCGTTTGACATTGACTTGCAACGCTTGCTTATTTGACGTTTGTAGACGTTACAGTGAAAAGACTTTTAGTTTTTTCTGCTGAACAAAATACCACGCGCACATGGCTTAGTCGTTTGTTACGATAAACTTTTTACTTGAATGATCGTTTAAGATAGTAATGTTTTGTGGCTACACAAATAAACCCTACATGTTAACAACAAATACGCTGACTTTAAGTTTTAAATGTCATTAATCGTGGCAATTGTTTATTCATAATTTTAATGCGTTCGTTTACAAATTGCCTTAATTAATCTTGATTGTAGCTTTAACAGAAATGAAATATCAAGAAGAAACACTAAAAGGAGACAAAATTAAACTTAGGCAACGTGTTCCTCTTTCAATAAAAATTATCTTTGCTGGATTTTGATCCCGGNCCCCCCCCCTTTTTTTTTTCTTTTTGCGCACGTAGTTATGACGTAGATACATTAGCTGCCTCGCGATCTAGGAGCTTATGAAGAGTTCAACCAGTTATGTGATGCAATAGCATTTTTATAATACTGGAAGTATGCGATAACAAGAACCAAATTATGTTTTAGAAAAATCCTCACATCTGTTATGCTTCCCAGTTTTACTACTTTTGTTGGTCCACATCCTTCATGTTCTATTCTATGAGAGAAAAAAAATTGTCATAAAAAAATTTCTCTTCTTACTTATAACGTAGTGCAGAAATAAAGTTCTTCATTATTATGAAGTGTTTTAATAACGTCTATTTCCAGATGCCCGGATTGTAAATTTAAGTTAGAATTATTTCCTTCGTATTGGAACATGATCTATAATGATTTTATAATACAATTTTTCTTTCTAAATCGAAGAATAACGTTTCGCGTTGACATCAATGTATTTTAAGAATTTTAAGTATTTTAAGAATTTTTAGACAGCGAAAAGGAAAAGAAATACGAAATAGAACCGAAGAAACTTTGTAAATAACTTTGTTCTCTGGACTCCAACAAACATTCGACGTATCTCAGAAACATTTGACGGTTTCTTTCGTCTCCCACGTCGTCACATGTTTCCCTTGTAATATTTGTATGTATCATATAAATTAACAATTTTTATGATGTATTCATAACGTACAAATATTCAGATTTATCTTGGAAGATCTGTGTACCATACGAAAGCAGGTAACTCCGCATTTCCTATCTTATTTCTATATTATAATATCTATTTCAAAATTTTTTCAACAGTTATTTATAGACACTTATCTATTATTAATTTCTTCTCGAGGGGCCCTTTCGCGAAGCCAAAAACATGTCAAGTTCGTTGTAGATTTAGATTATAAAATTTAGTAATTTCGTTTTAAAATGTTGATATTGAATGCCTCGATTAAAAACCTCCACCACCTAAAGAACCTTTTTTATTCGGGGGGGGGGGGCGGCGGTTCGGAAGTTAAGTACCTTCGCCTCTGAGCAGTTGGAAATCATCTCGTCATACAGACTTAACATTTGCTTTTCCTATAGCTTCCACCTCTATTCCTCTCATTTGAATATCAGTCTCATTAAGGATGTACGTGACAGAGAGTGCAGCATATGTCTCGCAGAATCTTGTCAATCTCTCTCCTCCTCCTTATGACTCTTGACTTCTTGACGTTTCCTCCTTATTGGAAACACGTCATTTTGCGTTGAAATGAACCGCCAACAGCTGAATAGGTGAAAGGAACCCCTTGAATGGGATCGTAGTTGATTTTCGCTGCAAATATCTTCAGGACTCTTCTTTGTAACCTCTCGTGTTTCATTACATTATCAAACCGTCCTACTTATTCCCCTTCGTTTTACAATCTTTATCTTCTCCTCGATTTTCTAAGGGTTAGTTATCCACGACAGTTAACTTTCATGTACCTTCCAAATAATTGTTTCATATGTGATGACTTTCGGCCGGGTGAAGACGGTGACAAGCCGGTAATCGAACCCAGGACTCCTGCATTGATCGCAGAGGTGGCGGAGTGGTCAACACCCGTGCGATCGAACAGTTATCCTCGGGTTCGACACCGGGCTGAAAGTCATCACACTTCTTCTCCACATGTAGGTAAGCGAAAGAAATATGCTCCTGTTTTTCCATGTTTTTAAATACCGGATCTGGAAGCGCGAATCTGAAATCAAACCNTCATTAACGGTGTCGACGACAATAATAGTTTAATTTTTTTTTTTTTTTTTTTTTTTTTGTACATTAGGAATTTTTTATATCACCATCTTATGATTTGCACTGAATAACTCTGTTAATAACGGTACTCTACACTATAGAACAGTCCGTTGTTACATGATTTCCGAACTCTAAATGTCGGATCTTTAAATGATTAGAGCTGCTTTTCAACACACTGCTCACGAACACGTCCCTTCAGCATAGAACAGCGCCCTCAAGCAGACTGTAAGAAATTTTGTAGCTGGTAAAAGATAATTTGATCACTTGTTGTGAAATTTAACATGTACGTTTTCTCAGTAGCATACCTTCATCTAACGAAGTTCCTTATTTAGAAGTCACCAAACTCAAACGCGTTTGACGTGAAAACTCGTACATTTCGATAGTACCAGTGTACTAGTTGAGAAAGTTAAATCGGAAACTTGAGATTTATTTTATAATCTCAACAATCCTTATTTTACTTCTTTATAAAACTTTTTCGAGTATATTTTTGGTCAAGTTTACGTGTTTTTTACGAACCACAGAACAAGACCCTCCCACCCCGCCTGAGTGCATTATTCGTGTTCTGTCCCAGTGCAAAGTATCACCAAATAAAGAGTTCTTCTCACAGTATTCATTGAATATCTTGCTAATAAGGTTTACGTTTCCGGACATGTCATTCTGTTTTCTAAAGGTTCGTGCCGTAGAATTTTATATAATACAGGCCCGGCAATCTTACAGTGCTCGCAGCGAAAGAAAAGAAATGAGGAAGGGATCTAACGTTGAAGTCGAAGAGCCAATGGGATCGAATGCGGGCCAATGTCAACCAATGGGAGCCAATGCAAAAGATTACCTTTTGGTTTAGACATGTGGGCGTCTACTCGTGTCGGCACAATTATAGTGAGTTTACGTTTGTATGTTGACGCCCCCATCCGATTCGTAGAACTGGAAGTAACTGATATGCCAACGCTGCTTGACAACTGAAAGAATAGTACCTGAAGTAAAGCGTTTTCACGTTATCCACAATAGCATTTTTGTGGGGTGCCGCGGCTAACAGTCTGCAATCGGTGGAGCTTCGCTACGGGAGGCAATGTGTCTCCCGCAGCAGACATATGACAATTCCATTGCGCTTTCGCTTCATTGGTCCCATCTCGTGCTTACCTTCGTGTCGCTGTATGTTCTGGTTGCCCGAAGGTGTAAACGATCTCTGTGTGTCTCACACATCGACTTGGGGGGGGGAGGGTAAACTCGATTTTCCTCTCTGGCTTTGTGCACAATATCTTCCCTGCCCCCCCCGCCCCCCGCCCCCCGCCCCCCCCCTCAAGAGGATGTGCGAGAGAGAAGGGGGGGCGTGATACCAAACAGTATCTTCCGTCTCGTGTTATCATGGAGAACCCACAGCAGAGATATCTTGGTCTATGCATGTACAGGATGTTTCTGAACTTCACGTACATACTCGGAGGGGAGATAGAAAACATCTATGGGAATCAGAATTACATAGGAAAGCAGAGTCCCCAGCGATAAAGATACATAAAGCAGTTTTAACTGCTGGAGATGTTCCTTCACAGTTCCGATGCAGGACACCGAGCGGGTGCGACCAAAACGAAGAAGCTATTTGAATGCTGTGGACCGAAATCCCGACATTTTATAAAATAGTAAAGCGCTTAATACTATTTTCTGTCTTTATGTCTCTTTGTCACTTGGGGTGGCATTTGGGACCCTGCTTTCGTATGTGATTC
>NNCF01128097.1:1897295-1921185 GCA_002313205.1 Laupala kohalensis | reverse complement strand
CCAAATCATGTTCCAAAAATTTAGAAATATTTTACAACTGCATCTTAAAATCCGTGCGCAAAACCAATGCACATGCTTTCTCGTATACTTTTAAGGCTCTTATTTATATAGTACGCAATCTAACTTTACAAAGAAAAAAATAATCATTTTATGTATCCTATATATTGATGTTGACAATAGCATTTTATCTTATGCGTATAAAATAAATGGAAAGTGATTGCTTGAAAATGATTATTGTTTGGTTCAGTTTTTCGTGAAATTTTGCTCCGAATCCAAAATAAATCTACTTGTTTTGTCTTTTATATGCGCGGTAAAAAATAGTTTGCAGTAAGAAATATCCAGTAGGCGAATTATTCTGAACGCGGAGGGTGAGGATGTCAGAGGGTGCGAAAGATGATGTGTCAGAGAGAATCTCTGGGTCGAGACATTAGGAGCGAAGAAGCGGTGACCGTGAGGGAGATAGCAAACCGCCTTCCGAAGTTGTCTAAAGCTGATACCTCGCTCGGCTTTGTTACATCTTCGCTACTAAATAGTTTTCAACTCTCTTGATACAGTGCATAAATATGATCAACGGGAAAAATATTTGAGGTAATAATTCCGCTGAGAGCTATTATTTTACTACTTCTATACCAAATTTAACAGGAGAAAAATTTGAACTGCTTGTAATAAAATTTTCAAAATTTACTAAAGTACAAAGAGTACGTGATATGAATATAAAAAATTAAAACATTTCAGAGCTTTTGTGCATCAACAACTACTCAAAATGCAAAATATGAATGAATTTGACTCACCTAAAATGCTAAATATGTGTGAAATTAAGTAGTAGCACAGATGGACAGACAGACCGGCGTCGAATGGAAGAAAAGCAACTTTCAGTATCAGGGACTCTAAAAACGAATATTTTCTTTAAATATTTTGTCTCGGTTACAATACTGTCTCCAGACCGGGCATACGAGAAAGTAAGAATGTTCATCACCTATATCCATTTTACTTATAAATGATAAATTTAAATAAGATTGGAATATAATATATAATTACGTTTCAAATTATATTTTGCAGGTAAAATTTAGGAACGTAGCAGTATAGAGTTTTTTTTTTAATTTTCAAAGGACGCTCAGATTCCATATATGTTCCAATTCTGATTTCGAGGTTTTTGACTTTCATGGGATTATTTCACTGGATAAGCACTTTAGATACCTGTCCACTACTTCACGTGTAAAATATTAAAAAAGAAAGACTGAGGCAATTTCAATTCAATTTGTCACTCGATTTCAAGAAACTGAGAACAGGAAAATCCTCAAGAAAAATGTTTTGTTACAATTATTTTGCAATTGCATAATTTTTAATAAGTCTAGGCGTGCGTGGCTGCATATATTCGTGAACGAAATTTATATTAAAGAATCCGGTATCAACGTACAAGTCGAGAAACGACAGTTTTTATTTCACCTCTGTTCTTACCTTAAGCCGCACGCAGTCACGCTCAGCGCTTTCTCAGACTACGGCTCACAAGATCGACATCACAAGATATATTTATTATTTTACATCACATTATTTTTAAAATTTATGGAATTGTTTTCGGCAAACTTCTATCCACTTGTCATATCTAACAGTTTATTACACACAAGAAACGNTATATATATATATATATATATATATAATTAATTAATGCAATTGAATAAACTGTAAATCCTTCAAATACTTCAAACGTTTATTGCCTCTAGGGCGCGACGTATCTTGGTGAAGACTGCTCATCGACGTCATCAGTCGTGAGATATCTGAAGTGTTTCTAATACAGAATCACTCTGTGTAATAGAGTTTTTTTTTTCATTTATTTGATCATAGATCTTCAAATGCCTCCCCCACCCCTCGCATACAACTGATTCATTGCATGAAGGTTTTTCCCTTAATTTATTTCTTCTCTCTACATGTGTTTCCTTATTTCCTTTTGCTTTCAATGTCCATCATCTAAATTGTGTAGTTCATAATTTTAACGCAACTTGTAACAATTTCGACACGTTTTTTACCAAATTAACACTTTTGACACAAATTAACAATTTAAATAATCAGTTAATAGTTTTAATAAAAACTAAATGTTAAAAAACAAGTTTTTACAAAATTAACAGTTTTAACGAAAATAAAAATTAAGAGTTGTAACAAAAATTAAGAGTTTTGTCACATTTAAAGAAAATTTATGTGACATTTTCATTACGTATTTTTTAACGTCACGTATTAATCCTACCTGGGTGACATTTCTTTCAAAAAGTTCGTATTTCTGTGTAGTAGACTTGAGTGTGTAAGGAGCCAGTCTCTTAATGACAGTGCCTTTCTTGAACAGTAATTATCCCGCGGAACATACCTTCCGTCTCCGTTCCGAGAGCTTCAATGGAAATGCGTCTTCAATAGAAATGGATGATATCTGTCAAGAGCGGTGACATTAACGAAAGTTGGGAGCTGCGCGCATTCAACGAGAGAACCACGTAGACCTCGCGCTTTTGAGAGTTCTTTTTAATAGTCTTCTCTCTCTCTGTTGGAGATTCCAGGAGTAATTATCTGCAGGAGAATATCCTGCAATCATCTGCAGGTGTTTTTCTGCTTTAAGGTTTGCTCTCACATTGAAAATAGTCGACAGAACATTATCCGCGGGTTGTGATTTCGAATATGGTCGTAAATTTACATTTATCTTTGGAATGCATTATCGTGAAATTCATTGCTTTACTTGCGTAAAGTCTTTGTTTGTTGTTCCAGGTTCTACGTCTGGTTTCCTCTACGTTTAAATGTTACTAGTCATAAATTCAATAAAAAAATCAGTAAAAGGTTTTTGAAAATACAGATTTTTTTCTGTGTATTCGTTTAAAATCTTAAGTTGATTGATTCGTATTGTTTGACTTTGATTTAGTTGTAGCTCTATGAGTAGACGACGAAATTTCTGTGTTTTTTATTTTTATTTGATTATCCTAATGATTATTTTTTTCCTTCTCCTCTTTTATATTAATTGGAAAAATATCACGAATGTATTTCCTGCTCGTACTTTGTTTCTTTTTTTTTCCTTTTCACTTCCTCGTCTCCGAGTTCCGGTAGCTAAGGTGTTAGCGTGCTCGCTATTCACCAAGTCATCCCGGGTTCAATTCCCGGCGGGGCCAGAAACAATTAGTAGCGTTTCGCATTAATGTCTCAGTTTATATCGCTGTGACTGTTGAAAACCGAACTATTTCAGTCTTCTACTACTCCTAGTATTAATAGCTCTTAACTATTATTAATTACTCCTACTGACCCCTCTACGTGGACCGAGTTATCGGAAAAAAACAGCTAACAATACCCTTCCCCTACCTTCCACCCGACTCCTACCTCCTATCGCTCCATGTAGATAACCTACAATAGCACTTTGCTACATTTCCTTCCCATTTACAAATGCTAACTGAAACGGGGTATGGGAAGAAATTATTCGGTTGACTTTATTGCCGCGTTTTTTGTTTTAAATCAGGTTAATGAAACACATTTGTTTTACATTTTTCCTTCGGGTAGAGGCGGATTTCTTATACAGGTTCTCTAGGCTTTGTGTAGGGGCGTGTTTATAGTAACAATATATCGTGAATTTAGTGGGTTTTTTTTTCAACTCTTATTATTTTTAAACACTATACTCAGAATAATNGTTAAATTACAAACATATTGACATTATATATGTATTATAACTCGCAGCTAACTTTTTATCTTATCTAGGAACTTTTGCTGAAATTTTTGAATCCGCCTCTGCCTTAGGGCCATTGATGGGATACGTCCCTTGCTTGCTTCCGGATAGTAAATTAGTTTATTGTCCTCCACGTGGTCATACGCAGTTTGTACTGTTTTTTGACAATAAATTTATTATTGTTATTATCATATTCAGTGGTTATGTGAAGAGTAGAAGTATCTGAAGAATAGTTGAGAGTTCCATCGCTATTCATTCCAATGACAAACCTAAAACCACTTTACCTCTCTCGAATATTCGAGATGCTGTTTGTATCGTGCAGACGTTTTCGTAAAAAGAATAAAAATAAAAAAAGGTGATAATCTGTAGATGACAATCTGGCATTTTGTTTTCTTACAATCAATAAACGACCCCTGCACATATGTACACCTCTTGAGAATGTCCACATGTAAACGTTACCACCCTTGAGAAGTTGAATGCGCGCCGATGACTGGTTCTTTCTATTCAAGCGACTTCCAATGAAAGTTATGACCAGAACAACCTGTCGCTGTGAACTCTTCCTGCGGACTCATGTCGGACGCACAGTGGGCCACTAACGGGTGAAGAAAGGACAAAAATAAAAATCTATGGGGTCGACATCTCTTCGTTATGAACACTAACGTTGATAGAGTTTAAATAACTAAAATATCTAAAATCAACATAAATAAACAGAATAACATGTACTTATTGTGATTTCAACTTGAAAAAACATACCTCACCCGCCATTGAAGAGAGAGAATAGAAATGATTATTTATGGTGTAATACTTTGCGTCTCTTTTGGAGGGAAATTTTTTTAAATTAAAAACAAAGACCACGTTAAATCACAAAAGTGATCGAAATGATTTACTTTGATTTTCAGTAAATCTTTTACATAACTTTTATCTATAGGTCACCGCAAGTTTGAGAAAGATATTTTACTTTTTCTGAGGTGTGATGCAAGAATCACGAAACAGTTTCGCTCTGCCGCTGCCATGATTTTATGCATTTCAAACCAGTCGACTTATTAAATATTGTTTGTACTCTACTATTTACTAATTGATACAAATTAAGTCACGGTGTTTCTTAAGTATTATTCATTTCGTTGAACTTTGAAATAAATATAATTAAAATAACATTTGAAATATAAAAATATATATTCCAAATTCAAGATGGTTTATGCTAGATGTAGGTTCTGAAATTTAATTTCTATTTAGGCCATTATGTCCTGGTTCTAGACCACTGTGTGACGTTAGATCCTCAGCATTCGTTCACCTTCTCTACCATGTTTGTTATAAAAAGTCTCACTTTTTCCACATTTTAAGCGAAGCTATTTTCATTTTAACAATTGATCAAGGTACACGAATAGATTTTGCTGTTCCGCAGAAATCTGGGCATTAACTGCAATTTTAGCTCTTCTGGAGAATAAAGATCATCAAATCATATTTACGTTACAGGAAATAAATAGTAACAATAATCTTTATTGGAATGATTGATTCTTTGTTTGTTTGATGTCCTGTAAAGTACTAAGCAAAATCCATATCTGACAAGAACCTCTTTAGATTGTTGTTGTTGTTTTTTAAATTTCGGAATAAATATTTTTCAAAAATAAATAAATTTTTTAGTCTTTGTATTAATTTTTTTTTCATTTAAATATTAAAATATTTAATATAGTAATATTATTCACGACGTGCTGATACATTAAAGACAAACAATAACATAGATACAACACTGGAGACAATCAGAGAGTGACGATACGTAATATATTAAAATACGTTAAATAAACCCTTATTTGACTGATCTTATTTGTTCATGGTCTAAAAACTTTGTGGTCCCCGTAATTTAAAACGACGAATCTGCTGGTCTGCGAGGTCGGAAATTTGGTGTCCTCTGCTTTAGAGTATTTGAATCATGTCACTTTATAATTTTAGTGTAAATTAGTTGATAGTGCTCCGCGTGATCATAGGTTCTTAGTGATTATTTATATGATTGATAGCTTTCGGTCAGGTAAATGGCGACGAGCCGGGAATCGAACCTGGAATTCCTGCATTAACCACTAAACCACCCGTTCGCCTTCCACAACTGTACACCATTAAAAGGTAATCCGGGGATAAGGTGTGGGTGGAAATGGTATACAATTGTGGAAGTCAAACGGGTGGTTTAGTGGTCAACACCCCTGCGATCAAAGCATAGTCCCGGGTTCGATTACCGGGTCACCTTCACCTGACCGAAAGTTATCACATGTCTGCTCCACGTGTGGAAAGGGTACACGGAAAAAATATATATTTATTATAGATCGTTTTCTATCTCTGGCGCTTGTGAAAAGTGAGTTCAATGCTGAGTGCGTGACAGCCTCCGTGCTCTTCCTTCCTCTCTCCCTGGGACAGAACCTGCCTCTTTCCTTCCCTATTAGGCATTGGCGGACGCTGCGGGGAAATTCGCTCGTTCCCTACCTGCACTGTCTGCATGGTCATCGCACTTTCCCGTTACGGCGTCCTTCCAGGAATCGCGACTCACGAAGCCGACGCGGGAGAACTCACTGCTCGCACCCCACTCGCCGCTCTTATTTCGAAGTGTGCGGCTTATAAAACGCTTAACGCTGCCTCACCTGATTTATATAGGTAGAACCGGCAGCTACTGTGGAACATCTGCTCGCTCGTAATGTCGTTTTATAGAGCAAGAAGTCGTCTTATCCCTCCCCTCAGCGGCTACTGCGTTAGCGCGCTCGCTCCTCGCCAAGTCGTCCCGGGTTCAATTCCCGGTGGGGCGAGAAATTTTTTTTGTAGCTTTTCGCATCAATGTCCCAGTTCATTCAACTGTGACTTGTGAAAAGTCAACCTTCCTTCCTCTATCCAGATCCTCCTAGTATCAATAAACCTAACTATTACTAACTACTTTTACTGACCCCTCCGCGTGGCCCAAGTTGTTGGTAAACCCATCTAACCGGACCACCTATACTCACACCATTCTACCCTCTTATCGCTCCATATAGGTAAACTTCAATATCACGCTACATTTCCCTCCCATTTACAAATACTAAATAAAGGGAAAAAAACGCTTGACACTGGCTCACCTGATTTATACAAAAGACGCCAGTGGGAGCGGGCGAACCGGCAGCTTCTGGAAACATCTGATGTCTCGTAATGTCGGTTTTTAGAGCGAGAAGTGGTCTCTTATCCGTTAGATCGGCATTGATTTCGGTGTCTTTGCATGGCTCGTTTGTGTCGGAATGATGTTGTGGAGAACCTGTCCACACACGACAGGGTTCTATGAACTGTAGGGAAAAGGACGTGTATCCATTAGTCATGAGTCATTCATGCGGCAGGGCTACTTTGTCGTTCTTCTCTTAAGAAAATATGAGGGTATCCCTTGGAGAGGAGAGGTGGTCAGTGCTTTGGAGACACAAGTTAATGAGAGATTCAATTTAACAATAACTATTGTATTCTATTTGATTTTTGATGGAAGTAATGTTAATTTATCTTATATATTGTCTCGCCATTGTTATAGTTCTCTAGTTATAGTTCTATAGTTATACAAATTTGATTTTTGTGTACTCAACTTTGGCACGGTTGTGTACATTAATTCTGTAGCCCCATCCTGGCCCGGGTTTTTCTCTGTTTTTCCTTCGGTTAGAGGCGGATTTCTTATACAGGTTCTCTAGGCTTTGTCTAGGGGCGTGTTTATTGTAACAATAAATCGTGAATTTAGTGTTTTTTCAACTCTTATGATTTTTAAACACTATACTCAGAATAATCTCTAGTTCGATAATAATTTGTACATGTAAATTTGTTGCGTTAAATTACAAACATATTGACATTATATATGTATTATAACTCGCAGCTAACTTTTTATCTTATCTAGGAACTTATGCAAAAATAATAATTTTTGAATCCGCCTCTGCCTTAGGGCCCTTGATCGGAATTGATGTAACGGTCCCTTGCTCGCTTCCGGAGAGTAACTCTTATTTTATTGCATCTCCCCACGTGTTCATGCGCAGTTTGCTATTGACTTTTTGACAATAAAGTTTATTTATCACCATTTCCACTTGGGAACGTGTAGACGTCAGTGCGTGATGAGGAATCAGTTGTAGAACAGTGTCGTGCTGCTTAGACCTCATGACCTTAGACCTCAGATAAGCGGTGATGGCGTAATATCTCTATAATACAACGGCAAGAGTCCCTCATTTTCTAGTGTTTCACACTGTTTCGCACTGCAATAGTTCTCTCACATCTCAACGACGATTTCATTTGTACTCGACTCACTAGATTGTTTTTCTCGACACGTTAAAAATAGAAAAGCATTCGATTGCCAATAACCATGATATATGTATTCTTCTATAAATTTTAAAAAGCTTCAAAGTTAATGAAAAACACAAAAGAAAACACACGAATGTCACTCACAAATTGAACGAATCAGTTTCGAGTTACGAGGACCGACCGTTGGATGAAGGAAAGGAAAGTACGAAGGAAGTGTGAAATCAAATTTTGAGGAATTTGCTGTGGTCTATTTAAACCGGGATGCGCAGAGGCATGTAGAGACCAGATGAAACCGAATTCACAACTGTGGATTGGTAATGTTTGGGTAGAGTTTCCAAAATCATGACATTAAAACTTCCATTAAATATTTTGTTACGCAATTTAGCGTGAGAGAGGAAAGGTAGAGACGATTTGGATTTATCTCAAGAAGCCCTGTGTTTGCAGTTTTTAATTTATAGAAGAGACAGTGGTAGTGTCGCTTTAATTTATAGCAATAGTGTGTGTGTGTGTTCAAAAATTATTTATGAAGTCCAAATTTTTTTTTTAAATTGCGGTGTTTCGTGGTACACATACGTTTGAAATTTTTGAAGAGTTCACTTGCCGCTTCCCACGTGAGGATTATCAAGTGGAGCAGTTTGATGACGCTAAGCCTAAGCCTCACCTCCAACAAAAAACGTGGAGACCGTTACTGGAGAGCGAGACAAGAAAGGCGCCATATACCGCGAGAGCGTAATTAAAGGGAGACTCCGGTGTGAAGACCTTTGAGTCCTTCGCGTCGACTACCCCAAATCCGTTGCCTGTGGTGTTGTGTGCGCTGTCGTATCCTCATGGAGGGAGCTTGCGTGCAGACCTCGCATCTATTTCGCCTCCAGCTCCGGATACGGATATTGTAAACAGTAATCGAGACTCTTTTTAGCGCATCGGTGTAAGAGGCTGCCCACCGGACTTTGTAAAACTGGATTTGAACACGTGTTCTCCAGAAGTCTCGAGTCATTTTGAGGCAGTTCTTTTGACTTCATTCCTCGTTTTATGTCGCGGCTAGCTCTCCAAGTTACTCCAAGAATTGTCGTCTTCGTTTTATTCCAATTATTTTATAACGCAACATAATAAACTATAATAATGAAAAAACGTAATTTAATTTCGATCTATCAGTTAACAGTTCGTGGACTCGCTGAACTCGTTTGAAAAGCACAAGAGTGCGTAAGGGCCGAACACCACGAAAAAAGCGAGATATATTTTTATAATGGGTGGTGACATACAGAAGTAAAAAATACTATGAACAATTTACTATTCCTTCACTTTCGTTATTTAAAAGTTGGTCTTTGAAAACTTTGTGAATAAATTTTTTCTCCATGAGACGCCATGACATTACTTGATTTGAATGACCGGTGAAGTATGTTTTTTTAACGTTGATATCACAATAAGCACTACATGACATGATCTATTTATTCATGTCGAACTCTTGTGGACCGTTTCCCTTTCAATGTGGTTGTCAGTGGCACTGAGAATAAAAATGGGACGATGGAGAATTTTTTTGTGCCGGAATTGCTTTTTACTAAGGGAAGGTAATTACGTCCTCTTCATTAAAACGTTGCTTAACTCATTTTCTGCATTGGCTTGGAGTGGTTTGAAAAATGTGGATCATCCTATGGTAATTTCCGTGTGGTATTCCTGTGTTGTCATTATCAAACGTTTTTTTTTAATATATATTTTAAAATTCCTTTCAATTTAATTTTTACTCCCTGTCTTTCATACTTTTGTTTGGATGATACCTTCACTAAATGAGCTTAAAATATTCCTCACACACACACACTAATATTTTCTCTTTTCACTGAATATGGTATAAAGAACCTTACAAGTAACATAGTAGAAATATTTTTATGCTCAGTTAGTTGAAAAATGATACAGTGGTTTACCTGTTTCGAAATATCTTCGTCGAAGTTACTGGACTAAACTTGATGTAAATATTTATGATAACCGGAGCGAATGTGAATGTAAAGGATTTAAATGATCGCTGTATGGAACGTTCCTCCTATGGATCGATAAGTGATGAACAGAACATGGCGATAAGTGATCGAGATACGTCACTTCATAGAGCAGAGCTGCAGCGTGCGTTGATATTTTTTATGGTAATAACAAATTTATTGTCAAAAAACAGTACAGTACTGCGTATGACCACGTGGAGGACAATAAACTAATTTACTCTCCGGAAGCAAGCAAGGGACCGTCCCATCAATTCCGATCAAGGGCCCAAGGGTAGTGGTGGATTTAACATTTCAGCACCCTTCTAAGATAACAATAAGAATAGTTCGGTAGGTGATATAAAATTAATACAGTACCAACAAATTTGTTTTTTATAAAACAAAAAAAAATATTAAGAAGTACGTATTATTACCAAGCTATTTTGTTATTTGGAAAATATTACTTACGATAAAATAACACAAAATTCGAGAAGTATTATTATTTCCATCGATACTAGAACCTAGAGAGCGAGTATAAAAAAATCCGTCTCTACCCGAAGGAAAACCGGAGAAAAACCCGCGCCAGAATGGGTTTGGATGTATGCTCTTCTGGATGAAGAGGTGGTACGCTGTGTGTGGGCCATCTGCCACCTGCTTTCTGACGTTCTTCAGAAGAGCAGGATCCGTTATGTCCTTCCGTCCGCTAGAGGTGGTGTAGCTTCGCGCCCCAGTTTCCCGACACATCCGCGTCGCCTCTTGCCAGCTCCCCACACGCTCATTCCTTGTTCTTTCGTGTTCAATAGAGAGTTTGTGTTTTCATGGATTCATCATCAATACCAATAAAAATGGATTATTTGGAACGTCTGCTGCGTGGAAGAAGGGAAAAGTAATCGAAATTATTATTTGAAATTTCAAGCACTCTTCTTAAGAGTTATTGCAATTAAAATGATTAACATCGACGAAATATTTAAAATTAAGATTTGCTAATCCGTAGAAGTAAATCTTCACTCGCATGATACTGTTGTCTGAGAAGCTTCCTCATGTGTCCTTCTTCAGAGTTCGATTGCGGAAGGACATTGAATCCACTAAACGTATTATCTGTGAAACGAATCTTAGAAGAAAAATTATAAACATTGTATTCAAGTGAAATGAAAACGAAAGAACATATCTTAACTAATANAAAACTTTTACGTCGTATCTCTTATACATGAGAGAAGCTACATTAAGAGGGGGGGAAAGCCTAATGAAAAGTCACGGTAAATGGTAAAAACTGGTGCTTAAAAATGTCGTATCTTTTCGAAGAGCTTAAATCTTCGCTAAAAATTTACCTCCTCCTGGTTCGGGTTTTCTCCTGTTTTCCTTCCAGTAGAGGCGGATTTTTTTAAAATAGAGTCTCACTAGGTTGTTGCCTAGGAGCGGCATCTATTGAAATAACGAACCTTGAATTTAGTGTTATTTAATAGTTACGTTTTTTAAAACAATTTTTTTTCGAAAAGTTGGATAATAATTTGTATTCTGAAATAACGTTTTTTTGTTTTATTAAAAACCTACCGAAGTTTTTAATCTTATCGTAGGAGTTAAGTGTTGAAATGTTAAATCCTTAGCCTCTGCCTTAGGGCCCTTGATCGGAATTGATGGGATGGTCCCTTGCTTCCTTCCGCAGATTAAATTAGTTTATTGTCCTCCGCATGGTCATTCGCAGTTTGTAAGTACTTTTTTGACAATAAATTTATAATTATTATTTATTTTCCTGAACTTTTTCACAAATTATAGTTGGATCCAGGTGAGGTGCGGCGTATACCAAGCGTCTTCACCTCAAGCAATATCACAATTTAAAAAACGTCTGAGTATTCTACAGGTATTAAAAATGGCTGCTTTTTTTTAGTTAGAAATATGTTTTTTGGGGAGTTGAAGCCGATTGATGCTCAGATGCAGACTCCAGTGGTGGACAGGACTAGAGGAACTATATATACACTCTCCATATTCTATAAGCGAAGAATTTCTGTTTTTCAAATCTTCATATTATTATTATTATTATTATTATTATTATGGACGAAAAGAAATGATCGCTTCTAAAAATTCTAATCTTGCTCGTATCACATTTATAGTCTTTTTTTTCTTTTTTTTCTGACCTCCCCCAGTTGGCGAGATGTCATTGTCACTGCGCTGTGCTGTGCTTCACCGCCGAAGGGAACGTTGTGGCGAGGAGCGACAGCTGGTGTCAGTTTCATCGCAGAAACCGCAGTAATTAGGTCTTTGTTTCGTGATTACGTAAGAACAGTCAGATGCGCTGTCGGAGCACGAAATATATCGTAATATTTGTAATTGGGAAATGTAGCTTAATGCTATTGAAACTTATCCCCATGGGGCGATAGGTAGTAGGAGGCAGGTGGGTGGGGGTGGATGGTTGGAGCTATTGTTAGAAGGTTGGCCGATTAGTTAACGTTTACCAACATCGTGTCCCACGTGCAGAAGTTACTAATAGAGTTATTGCTTCTAGGAGGAGGTGGATAGAAGTAAGTGGGGTTCGCTTTATGAACTGCAACATTGAAGCGAAAAACTACAAATATTTTCTGACCTCGCCGGGAATCGAATCCCTGTGCTACCAGAGAGGCAGAAAAGTACTTTTTTGCCGCCCTGATCCTGCGTTTACGTCCCTTCTCTGTAAACACATTCAGTGCACTATTTTTCTTATTTCTCAGCGAATCGACGTTTCAGTCCTTGTTTGCGTCGTCTATTGTGATTTAATTTTCTGATACGCGTTTCATGGCTTGCACTTTTTTATTGGGCCGGTTTTATGGCTACGTGGAATCAATTTCACCCTCCGCGTTATGTCCCCGAGCAAAGAAACGCAACCGGGTTTCATTTTATTGAGTGACATTTATTAAGTGCCCGTGATATACGGAAATAGTCATTAAGAAGCTGATCAGCACAGTTGAGGCGAATGTTATTCATGGAGCGACTCGTAAACGGCGAGGAGCGTGATGCCCATTCGATGCCCATGTGGGAACAGCCCTGAGAGTCTGGGTGCTGGCTGCCCACTTATTTCTCAGTTTTTTTTAGTTGTAGTGTTTGTAAATGGGAAATGTAGCTTAGTGCTATTGAAGCTTATCTTCATGGGGCGATAGGAGGTAGGAGGGTAGAATGGTAGTAGTATTGGTGGGCCGCTTAGCTGGGTGTTCCAACTATTTGGTCCACGTAGTAGAAGTAGTTAGTAATATTTAGAGTTATTGATACTTGCAGGAGGTGGATAGAAGAAGGAGGGTTCGTTTTTCAGCCATATCGACTGGGTCATTAATGTGAAGAACTAGAATTTTTTCTGACTCCACCGGGAATCGAACCCGGGATGACATGTGAAGAGCAAGAACGCTACCACCAGAGCACCTGAGCCACAAGGGGAGTTGCCTCTTTCACTCGAAATTGGCCGTCACTTTGTTCCCATCGTGTCGTCTATTGGTTGTATTGTGTGATTTTTCCCTCGCACTTTTTAAGTAAGGGGAACATTACGTAAAATAAATCCAAATTCATAAATCACCACTTATTTTAAGTTTGATTCTTTAAATTTGAGCCCCATGACCCGGTGTTTTTCCGGTTTCCCTTATGGGAAGAGCTGGATTGTTTTTACACAGACTCTCTTCGCTATTTCCTAGGGACGGCATCTATTGAAATAATAAATCTGGGATTTAGTGTTATTTAATTGTTACGATTNCGCTATTTCCTAGGGACGGCATCTATTGAAATAATAAATCTGGGATTTAGTGTTATTTAATTGTTACGATTTATAAACAATAAGTTTGTTAATAATAATTAGTTTGTTAATAATTCGTACTTCTGAGATAACTTTCTCGTGTTTTATTAAATTTGTTGGTATTAAGTCAGTACTATAACACGTGCCGAACTATTTTTATCGTTAGGAGTTAAATGTTGAAATGTTAAATCCTTAGCCTCTGCCTTAGGGCCCTTGATCAAAATTGACGGGATGGTCCTTAGCTCGCTTCCGGAGAATAAATTAGTTTATTGCTCTCCGTGTAGTCATATGCAGTTTGTAACTGGTTTTTTTTGACAATAAATTTGTTTATTTATTTATTAAAGAATCAAACTGAAAGTAAGTTATTATTTAAGTATAAATAAATGATCCCGCCCCAAGAACGTAGCTAGTCTGTATAAAAAATCCTCCTCTGCCTGAAGGATAACCGGAGAAAACCCTGGGCCATTAATTATATCGTTTAAATAATAGAATATTTGCAATATCATTATATTAATGAATTTTTTAAAGTATTCTTCCCATAGTTGACAACGTATAGTCGTTTGAACTAGGAAGCTGCTTGAACGCGGCGTGTGAGCGTCCTCGTCTCCCTTTTATGTTTACTGTTGCGTTCGCAGGCGACGCGATGCTATCAGCAGGAGGCTGCTGCCATGTGGTGCGGTGCGCGACTGCACAGCGACCAACCACTGCCGTCTCACCATTTTCTATCATTACGCCGAGTTATACAGCTCTTTCTTTCTTCTTTGTTGTTTTCCTTTATCTTTTGCGCATTTGCGTCTGTGTGCTTTGGCTCCCTAAATGTGGAAACTTTTATGCGGAAACTGCTTCGCGGCTTCAAACATCGCTTGATTCATTCAACCCCATTTTCGCTTCTTTCGCCTTTCACCCTGTTCTTTCTCTTTACGCTCATCTTTCGTGCTAGAAGATGCTCCATTTCAATTTGAATTTTCGAAATGAAATATCGCATTAACGAGTTAATTTGAGAAATTATGATTCTGGACAGTTTTATTTTCGTTCATGTATCGGTGAGCCTTTTTTTTTCTTTTTTTCATGTTGGTACGTACCACGTCCATGTTGCAAACAATATCACATCGTTCACGTTGAAGAATAGTTGAAGTACATTACAATATTTTTTTTTTTAATATCCTTCTTTTCCTTATTTCTGGATGGATTTTCACGTCTCTTTTATTTGTCGTAATTTTAATCGCCTCGTCCCCATTTAATTTGTGTGTTGGCTGAATATGTCAAATTTCTCCTTTGTTACATTTGTCATATTTAGTGTGACCTTTATACGAGTACGTTAAGCCGTCACAAATCTACCTCTGCAGCCCTCTGCACACAAAGAGCAGAACCATAAAATGAGTTCACCTGTTTCTTCAACATTCAAATGTCGAATCAATTTCACGTCTTATTTACCGTTAATGTCTTGAAGAGACCTTCTTTCGTGAGAAATTGACTATTTATTGATGTTGTTATAATCTTGAATCTCTTCTCGAGGGCGTAAATGTAGAAAACAGAATACGGATATTGGTAAATTCTTTTTTGAGGTTAAATGGGTCCTTAGGGCCCTTGATCGGAATCGATGGAATACGACCCTTGAGTAAATTAGTTTCTTCCTTTCCACGCAGTTTGTAACTTTTGCTTTTTTTGGCAATAATTTTATATTTACTTATTTTATATTTGAACCATTGCGGACGGGAATAACTTACCTGCAGCAACGCGCTGAATCCGCCCCTGGTCAACATACACATAAATGACTATCATGTAGATAATTAATTCTTTAAATGTAATTTCTTTCTCTAGTTACCTTCTGTACTAATTTTTTAACCATTTATACCATGTGTACATGTCATAGATATTTGTGCGTTGGATTTGTTATTTAACATCTTATTATGTATATTATTATGTCAATCATTCACCGGATTTCGCTTTCGCTGCAGCAACCGACGACGCGAAGGTGGTGAGGAGCTTGGTTGGTGGGGGGGGGAAGGGAGGGGAGAGGAGGTGAACCTCTTCTCCCAAGTGACTCCGCTTAGCGCACAATGAGCGGAGCCTCGTTTTCTGCTTAATTGTGGCAAAACATAATGAATAACCACGTGATGTCTCTGTCCCTGCCGAAGCGAACGCAATTTTTCCGCCTTCTCTTGCATGTGTATTCTGGGTTGGCGTTGATTCCATACTATGCTCGGTGAAATGGAAAAAGAGATTTCTTTTTTATAGAATGAGAGTTGAAGGAGGAACAAAACCTTCTTTGCACTTGATTTGCAAATGTCTATAAATAAACTTATAATAAAAAAAGCAGTTAGAAACTTGATTAAAACTTAAAAGCAGTTAGGGCCCTTGATCGGAATTGATGGGATGGTCCCTTGCTTGCTTCCGGAAAGTAAATTAGTTTATTGTCCTCCACGTGGTCATACGCAGTTTGTAACTTTTGCTTTTTTGACAGTAAATTTATTAAATTTATTAATAACGAAATGCTTCTATTTGCATATTCATCTTGGATGAAGAGCATCGACAGAAGCCTATGGAGACTCTGGCCGTTGATTCTCCAACCACTAGAAATATTTATTGAGTAATAGGTTTATGGACTTCGGGGTCCACTTTTTTTGCACGTCAGTGAGTAGTAGCCAGTGTGCAAATTTGGAAAGAATATTGATTGTGCTTGTAAACTGTTTATTCCCAGAATCCCTTGTTAACATTTACATACTCGCGATTTAATGATCTTCTCTCTCTTCCTTATAGTCGCTGTAGTGTGTTATTGCTGTATAACTGTAACTGTAACATTTCTAGAACAACGTTTATTGGGTTTTCAATTGAGAAATTGAGCCAGAGACGTATTTTTTTTTGTTTACTAGCGAAGTGCTATGCACAAAGTCCTTATTGAAACGTAGAAAGTAAAAATTCCTATTTCTCTCATGTTTTAAGGGGTTTTAACACAGAAATAATATTTTAACCACTATTTCTAAACAGTACTTAAATTTATGTAATGATCACTTTTTCCTTTGTCAAATTTAATAATAAATTTATTGTCAAAAAACAGTACAAACTGCGTATGACCACGTGGAGGACAATAAACTAATTTACTTTCCGGAAGCAAGCAAGGGACCATCCCATCAATTCCGATCAAGGGCCCTAAGGCAGAGGCGGATTCAAAAATTTCAGCAAAAGTTCCTAGATAAGATAAAAAGTTAGCTGCGAGTTATAATACATATATAATGTCAATATGTTTGTAATTTAACGCAAATATGTTTGTAAATTTACATGTACAAGTTATTATCGAATTATAGATTATTCTGAGTATAGTGTTTAAAAATCATGAGAGTTGAAAAAAAAACACTAAATTAACGATTTATTGTTACAATAATCACGCCCGTAGACAGGGCCTAGAGAACCTGTATAAGAAACTGTACCAATCACCAAAGACGAGGTCCAACTCAAGAGATTATTTTCTGGACAAAGGAATCGAAAAACGTACAAAAACGTACAAAGAAGGTGAAGGGTACAATGGAATAAAGAGGATTTTCTCAAGCATTGTATAAACGAAGGTTTGTATGAGAAATATTTCTGACTTTAATGACACGCGCAAAACATTTGCTGAGATGCAATAAGTAATCACCAGAAATAACTCTCATCGTTGCAAATGTGTGTTGAGAATCTTGCATTTCCAAATCTTGAAGAACAATTCTCGCTTCACGTGTTATTCGCGTATTCGCTGCATTTGGCAAAATATTTGACGTGTTCGCAAACATGCTGTCCCCACTCGTGGACTGAACAAGGAAATATCTCAGTTGTGCCAAGTATGTTTGCTTGCTCAAATAATGGACGTGTTGACTGCGGGAGCAGTTTTCCTTTAATTCATGTTACTAAATAATTGATGTTGCATAAATAAATGAATATATGTCGCGTAAATGTGAAGTTACAAACAAAACGTTGGTGATTGTTGATAATTCATGCGAACCGAAATGTGAGGCTCATTTCATATAATTCTAGAAATCTTAAAATTATTTCCTTATTCCAGACCCAATTAATGTCGTTCATTGTTATGAATAAGTTATCGAATATATGAACTCTAATGTAACAGTTAAACAACCAGAATATCAAGACGTCTCTAGTGAGCGAACCACGGTTAAACAAAGTGTGGACTGTTGGCGCTAATTAAATAAATAATTAAAAACTTACGACTTTCTTTTATGAACTTTGAATAATATTTATATATTTTTTGTGAAGATTTCACTACATTTCGACGTGAATTTACGTCGTCGACAGGTGATCAAATAATAGTAGTAGAATTTGGACGATTCACGCAAATATTTGCGTCCTTTGATGTGCGACTAAAAACCGACAGGAGGACGGATTGAGGTGTTCGCGTATTTGCGTTTTTGCCACAGTAGAGTGAATACATCGAATATAGACAAATAGCTTATCTACACTTGGCAAATGCACAAATACGCAACGGCAAGTGAAGTGCCATTAGGCATCGGATCCTGTGATTCCGAGAGCGAAAGAATGAAAATAGTTGCAGTACGAGGGGCGGATCCAGGATTTGATTTTGGCAGGGACCCATAAAGACCCATATCAGGGTATGCGAGTCTCTGTACCGGAAATTAAAACAAAAAATTCTTGAAACTACTTTTTTTAAGGCTTTCATATATGTAAATAACGCGTAAATTTAATTTTCAGTGTTCATAATAAAACCTAATAAATTATGTTTTTTGAAATAATTCGTGTTTTTTTTTTGTTTTGTTTTCAAATTTTTTATTTGATCTTTCACGTGTAACCGACTAAAAACTTTTCGGCGTTTCATCTAAATCTATAACGCGAAGAAACGTAGGAGGATGAAATATAAAAATAATTAACATGTCGAAAATAAAGTACATAATTCTTTACCTAGCGCATGGGTAAATGATAAATAAAAGATCCTCTGCTGGAAATTTACGAAAGCAATGAAAGTTAGTCCTACAAAGTTTTTCTCTCTTTTTTTACGCAGATTGCATTAGTTCGTTCTGTTGCTTTCAATTTTTTTTTTTTTTTCAAGTAAATAAAACCCGTTCTTTTATTATTGTAATTTGATTCGCTGTGGTTGTGCCGTACGTGTCGTGACGTCGCTGACGAGTGAGTTCCAAGGATCTCTTCACCATCATCTCGCTCCTCCTCCATCATCTCCCTGCGACGTCGACAGGAGCCACCTCTTCACTTCTCTTCACTTCTTCCTGTCTTCATCATCACATTTCTTTCTATTCGTTCTCTACTTTTTGAGACTTTTTTTTTCTCACTCTTGACAACAATCATAATCTTCTACATAAAAAATGAATGTTTGTTTGTTTGTTTGTTTGTTTGTTTGTTTGTTTGTCCTTTATACGCTCCTTTATACCATTCACGTGATTCTTTTTCTTAAATTCATAAATTCAGTTCTCTGACAAGGTTTGCGAATATACTTTTTCTTACCTTAACTATCGCAAGACAATAACGAAAAGAGACAATTTACTCCGGGGTGGGGGAGAATCAATGTTTGGGAGACGAATATTCGCGAACGCTGCTTTAGGGGTTAGAGGTAGCTGACAACTATCAATGGCAAAAGTATTGTTCCCCTTAAAACAGTCCTAGAAAAACGTTTGCGACAGCACATGTGTATCTACAAAGGTTAACGAGTTATTAATATCAGACATGTGAAAAATACTTGAACAAAAAATCCTGATCTAATTGAATGCATTTTGTATTTTGTGCATTTAAGAAATATGAAATCTGCCTTTAAATAATAAAATTTGAACAAATAGTCCGCAGGCGTCGGGAGGTTGTCACTGGCAACGCGCTTCACGTGAAGCAAACGTCTTTGACTTCCCAAATGTCGTCGATTCGAAAGTGTATTGAAATGATAAAGTGCAACGTAACATGAACATCCGAGCGAAGCCAGAGCGGGTCAGAGCTGGTCACTGATAAAAAAAAAAAGAAAAAAGAGACGGTCTTCAGAAAATGCAAATACGAATTCATCTTTGCAAAATAGAACACAATAATCAGTTACACGTATAACCGAAAGAAAACTCGTTCAGCATAATTTCTTAAAACAATGATCATTTTTTTTTAAATCTAAGAACATCGTGCCAGCTTCAAACTTCACGAAATAGGAATAACGGTCTCAAACGCGCATTCGAAATTCACTTTTCATTAATTTCAATACCACATTTTATGATTACTTAAAGCAAAATAGTAGAATTTTGTACAAATTTTATCTAAGTTCGTAAGTTATCTATGTTTTTTTCCTTTATCAAGTTCGAAGCCAAAATTTATGAACTGTAAAGTTAGTGGTCCGTGAAATAATTTTTAAATCGTTCAAACTCTGAATTTATCTTATCTTATCAGGAGGAAACCTTTAGATATAAAAGAAAGAGACAAATAATGATGAAGATGAGACGCCCCAAAAATCAAAATATCGTTAAGAGACGTTCTCGCAAAGTTAAGTCTCGCGAGATGTTCGTCACTCGAATGTAACATCATGTTGATAAGTCTTTTCCAGGATATTCAGTGTTCTGAGATATAATATCACAGGAATATTATGTAAATAGGATATCGTTGTTGTAAAATTAATTCAGAAGGATGCTTGGTGATTCTTTAAATTAAAATTAGTTGAATTTCTGAAAATAGACATTAGAAGAATGTTTGAGGGGGGGAAAATAATTCCACCTATATTGGAGCACGTGATACGCCCGACATAGCCACAAGGAACGAGTACTAGATTGTTATCCGTGGAATGACATCTAGTTTATGTTGAGGTCCGGAGTTAGACGATAAGACCTACAAAATTATCCTTAAGTGATTTAAATTTCTTCACTCTTACGAAGAGAACCTTGAGGAACACCGATCTTCCTGTGACCCAGAAGAGTATGACGAATTTCTATACAGAAGTTGAAGCTTGGTTGTTCGCTTGACAACCGCAACCAGCGAGAGAGATGCTTCCTTCCATCCGCCGGGACGACTGTTGTCGTGGCTGCAGCCGCGCTGTTGCAGCCGGCCACAGGAGCCACAGCGTGTGCCGTTACATGTGGACGTGAGACCACTTGGTGGTAACGGGTCGCTGGGGGCGGTGCGACCGATTGCGCGTGCGCTGTGGCCATGAGAGTATGTGCTGTGCCGTTCTGCGTCCTGGTCGGAGTTTGGTCAGTAACGTGCGTCACGGTATTTCTAAGGCACGTCACCAAGACTGTATCCGTCCACTGATCGATAGTCCTCACGGCGAAAGCTAGCGTTGCTCCACTCATTCCCTACGGCATGCCACGGCACCCACACAGTGGCTGATCTATGAGGGGGGGGCGGCTTGAGCGCACCCCACACATTGGACATGAACTCTTGAAACATAAAATTGAAGTTGATAAATGGCGTACTCTGTAAAAGTGTTACCAGATTAATAATTGTTATCGTTATTAATAATATAATTGTTATTATTATTTTTCCTTTTTCACATTCTAACAGAATGGCTGATTGTAATGTATGGGCAATCTTCTGATAGAAACTTTCTAACGAAGTGTCACGTGTTAATATTATTATTATTGTTATTATTCTTAATATAATTGTTATTATTATTAATTCATATTGATAAAATTAATAGTACCATATTAATAACTTTAATAAATAATTGTTATAGTTATTAATAACAAAATATTGTTTATTATTTATTTGATGCATTTAATTTAAAGGTAATATTAAAAAATTGAAATGTTCACTAAAGAAACTTGAATGCTAGGTTTCGGGAAGAAATCACTAGGAAATAACTGAGCAAACACAGTAAATAAATTTTCAAGTCATATAATTGAGAACTGAAATTCAAGAACAAAATAATTTTAATGAAAGATTTTTCTATATTAGATTAATTATTAATTTTGTTTATTTTTAATTATTAGTAATAATTTTTAGTATTTAAATTTAGTGAGATCCTTGCGCTTGATGCTTGTTGCAAAGAGATTTTATGTCAAGTTCCAATTTAGTTAAGTTCAGTCTCAAGTCTCCCCGTTTTGTTATATCCATCGGATTTCTTTATTTTAGCTGCAAATTATTTATGCCACTAAATCCGCATTCAGCGAAATATGAAACGGTGACAATAGTTCTCTTGGACATTTGGCTACATTTGGATATTTGATTTCGGTAAATTAAAATTAATTAAAAACTAAAAAAAAATATGAACTACAGTAAACGTAGACTAAAAATGCATATTTATATGTTAAATACACATTTAACCCACCGCAAAAACCATACTATTTCATTTGACAAATTTCTCTGGAAAACGATGCTTCTAAAACTGAAATTAATAAAAATTACCAATTGAAATTACATTCCATTTATATATCACTGATATTTATAAAATGGAAATACTTTTCAAAACAACGAGACTTTTACAACAAAAATTATATTACACACATAACGGTACTATACAAAATGTTGATATCTCAGGACAAACAGTGCGTTGTGAGACGGGGTGTTTAGAAATAGTAAATTTTCCAATACGTTATTTTTGTTGTAGTACAACAAATATTACTTCTAAAATATTATAAAAATTATATTACACACATAACGGTACTATACAAGGTCAGACAGAAAAGTAATGAGACTGGCAACACTACAAGCGATCTGGCAACGCTGCGCTGTTGTCCTTGATAGGGCACGTGTATCAGTACCCTCCCAATGCTCAGTGCGAGTTTCAACGCCTTCCGTTAACTAAGTGATTTTTGTGACTGCTATTAGTGAAGTTGTGTTTTGGTTGTGTGTCAAGCGAAATGGAACAGCGCAATTTGGAGCAACGTTGTGCCATTAAATTTTGTGTTAAGCTTGGAGAATCGGCAAGTGTGACGTTTGAAAAGTTCAAACAGGCCTAAGGGGAACATTCTTTTTCCCGAGCTCAAGTTTTTCGCTGGCACAAATCATTTTTGGAAGGCAGAGAACACGTTGAAGATGAACACCGTTCAGGGAGGCCTTCAACTTCGAAAACTGATGAAAACATCGAACGTGTGAACACTCTTGTGAGATCACACCGTCGTTTAACATTAAGAATGTTGAGTGAACAATTAAATTTGAACAGATTTTGAGTGAACATTTGCACATGCGAAACGTCTGTGCAAAAATGATGCCGAAAAAACTCACAATTCAGCAGAAGGACAAGGGGATAACATTGATGTTTGAAAAAAATAAAAACTTTGGTAAATAAAAAATCAGTCTCATTACTTTTCTGCCTGACCTCGTATTGTAAGTTCTTCTTCTGAGGCGTTTCCCAGCAAAAGCTTCATGGACAGTTTCGACATAAGTATTTCGGTCTTCGCTTACCCCACGCTCCACGTGTTTTTATGAAAAGAAGTGAGCATATATTTTGTAATCAACTTTTTATCATGAGTTTTACCTTATGTAGAGCAAACTTTTCCCTCGAAAATGGTTCTTGAAACAACGTGTGGATCTTTTTTTTTTTTTTTTTTTTTTTTTTACATTTAGAAATTTCGTAGTTAATTACCCTACTAAAGGCTCTAATGACCTTGCCGTTGACGAGCCCTAAAGCCCCACAAAAAAAAAACGAACAGAAGTGGTTTAGAATTTTGATTCCCTAGGCATTATCATTTGCTTTAATTTAGTTTTCATGTTAAAAAATCTGGTTGTTCCATGTGAAAGTCAATGCATGGATAAAACCTAACGATTTGTTATCGTTAGTTCGTTCCTTTCGTGAATTCTCTAATTCGAAAGTTCTTATTAGTTCTCGAAGTAATTCACCTAATTTACTTGTCGTTCCCTTCATGCGAATTCCATTCAGAAGCGAATCCGTTTTATTTTGGGAATGAAATTTACTCGAGTGTTCATCGCGAACCGTGGAAATGAAAGCGGGTCTCTCTTGTATTATGAATGGATTGAAGCGCAAATTGAACGAACGCAGGTAATAAGGATACGTTTCTGCGGTGAAGCAAGTTAGCTTCTTGTGGCGCTTCAAAGAGATTCTGCTCGTAAACCGATTGACGCCTCATTGCTTTATAATGTTCCCTGTTAATCAGATCTCTCTTTACTTCCTTCTAGATGGGCCTGGCTTAGTAGTCACTTGCCCCACTGAAAACAAAAAATAATAATGAATACCGTTCCAATTTTCTTGCTCGTCGATAAATTGACGTGCATATTGTTGTATTTGTAAACAGGAAATGTAGCGTAGTGCTATTGAAATTTACCTACAAGGGACGGTAGGGGGGG
>NNCF01128097.1:1884317-1896799 GCA_002313205.1 Laupala kohalensis | reverse complement strand
GGGGGGGGGGGTCCTATAGCCCCCTTAGTTCCCGACCCCGCATAGATCCGTCATTGGGTTGGGCTATTGTTAGACGGTGGACCGACCAGCTGGCTTGACCACGTGAAGGAGGTATTAGGGGTAGTTAGTAATATTAAGAGTAGAAGAAGGACGGCGTAGCTTTTCAGTAGTCACGGCAATATGGAGTTCTTCGTGAAAACTACGCATTTTTTCTTGCCCCGCCGGGAATTGAACCCGGGATAACTTGGCGGTGAGCAATCACGCTAACACCTTAACCACCCGAGGGACTTATGAGAATGTCTTGTTGAAATCACGGTATGAGGCGATATCGCTGCTACTCCAGCATTTCGTCCAGTACTGGCTTATTGACAAATATTTGTCTATAACTGAACCAGCTCTAAAATCTTTGATTGGGATTTGTGTCACGTTTCAGAGATGAGATGATGCTTCTACTTTATTATAACTCTAACAATAATGACAACTCAAATTAATTCATAGTGTAATTTATCTGATGTAGTGGATTTGTTATTGGTATTTTACATCTCTCTGTAACAAAAATGAAATTTACTTCCCGTTTTCATTAAGGAAGATATTTTAATGAAAGGTCAAGACTCCCCCCCCTCCCCCTCCTTCTACTGCACCAAAACCTGGCTTGATCTCTAGAGGTATCGTGGAGGAAATGACCTTATCGTTACTGTGTGCAGTGCATTCGGTGTCAGATCGCCTTAACACTGCTTTCGTTCCATTAGTTCATCTTCAGTCTGTTTAATGAGACCAAGTGTTTTCTTTGCCGCGTTTGCTCTGGTAATTCATATGGTTTCATTTCGGTGGGTTTCGGTCTCCCGAAGTAAAGAAGAAGAGATTTCCGACGCATTTCCTCATTCTCTCTGTAGAGTTTACACTCTGATGTTTTTTGAACCTTGAGTGAATGATTGCCCAGAATTTCGAGGTTTTATGCAAAAGAAACTTCAGGAGACTTTTATATCTTTTGAAATATTCGAAATACATTCCTATAAAAATATTTTCCGTCGTAGGTTTTTTCTTCCCTTCTTTTCTTGTAGTACGTTGAGGCGAAGTTTCATAACTTTTATTTTTTGCTGCCAGAAATCGTAGTTCTTCGTTTATTTCCTCTCCGTTCAATTGGTTTTGTTTTTGGCGCGTTACGTCTGAGTTACGTTACGAGGAACGACGATGAAAATCAGTTTTGAATGTGTTTATTGCCTTAAGAGGGATAATAATAATGAATTATGGTAGAAAACCTTTTACAAACTGCGTCCGACCACGTAGTGGGAAATATTCATTTTTTTTCTTTTTTACTTCCGGAAGTGAACAAGAATTATTCCTTCGATTCCGATGGAGAATCCAAAGGTAGCGGTGGATTTAATTTTTGTAAAAGAAGTTCTTTAACTATTACAATCATTGATTAATAATAACATTAGTATTAAAGATATTTCCGCGAATAATTTAATTTGCGAGTAAGTCCTTTTTGCTATCGCAAGTAATGAAGGTACCTCAGAATTGAGGAAACGGATTATTTATTTGTTTATTCAGTTTAGAAAGAGAAAAAAGTGAAAAGCACGTTTGTTTTTATTGTCTTATCTGAGCTTGGTTTATAACTTTGTTGCTGCGTCGCCGTTTCTGTTAATACATTTTAGCGTGTTTATTAACATGTCTTCTATTATACCTCCGTACGGACGTGTGTACCTTAATGATTTTTTTTGCTCCTAATGTCCTCCAATTAGAACCCCTCCAATTTTTTTAGAGAAGTCCTGGGACATTTTGTGTATTGTGGGAAAGATTTTTTTTTTTTTTTTAGATTCCGTAACAAGACTAGCGACTTCCCCCCCCTTCATCCCCCCCCCCCTCCACGTTTTGCTTTCTGTGAAAACGAATGTCGAAAGCAGCGTCGAAGCATCTAAGGTCCAGTATTTATTTTTCTTAAAGGTAATTAACGTTATAAAATTAATTATTATCTTTGGCGCAAAATCAATTTGATATAGAATAAGAGTTATAGTCAGCGTCGAAAAATTATTTCTTTCCGCCAAAGCGACTTTTGACAATTTGCACTGTCATCATCAGGGGCTGAACAATCAAAGATACAGGAATATAAAGAGAGGTAAAATAATCTAAAATAATTAATAAAAGAAAACTATTTAAAAAAATAAAAAGGAATGGTATGTTGGAGCTAATAAAATATAAACTTATGTTTTAATACTAAAAATACCAATAGTGGCAAGATAAACTGTTTGTTTGAAAAAAAAACATTATTTGAAACAATTAAAATGAGTGAACATTTTGCAATGAGAAAATGCGTAAGGAGAGTTGTTTTTTTACAAATATGTAACCAATTAGTATTATTACTACTAAGACATACGTTTGTATTATTAGCTCCAATAAACTTCTCCTTTTTATTTTAAAATATTTTTTGTATTTTATTAATTTTTCGAACGTACCTCTATTACCTAATTGCAATAACAATAACAACAATTCATTCCGTTGACTTCATCGACGTTTCATAATTTGAAAAAAAAAAAGAATAAACACACTTTTTCAAGTAACTTGGGTATTTATTTTAAAGCGGTTCATTGTTTCCTATTGTTTCTTTCGATTTGACTTTGTCGTGATAGTTTTATCCCAATGAATGAAATGTAATTAATAAATTCGTTGTCAGAATCAAGGGAAAGTTGTGAGATGACGACTGACTTACTCTGTTTGTCTAATTCTATGTTCTTAGAGCTGGCCTTCATTTACTGGATCCGAGGGTCAGTATTATTTCATTATCCCTTTGCAAATTAATAGTTATTCCTATTCGTTTATCGAAAGGGGAGTAGCGTCCCCAACGTCTATATTCATCGTTGAATCATTTAAATTAAAAAGGAAGTAATTGTTAAGAAGTAGAGTAACGGTTCTTTCCAAGTCCTGAAAATAATCTTTTTAAAAAGGAATAAATTAATCATCATGAAATGTAACGAATTATTTGTTTTTGTCCATTTAGCAAAGATACAAAACGTCTTTAAATCGTAAAGTTTCGACGAATAGTTTACATTTCAGAAGAATTTCAATGAAATGATGCAACCGCGTCGTTCGTTTGGGAAGCGGCAGTCGCGAGATGGTGTTTTGTGTATACAGTAAACCTTTGTATTAAATTAGTTTTATTATGAATTTGAAAAATAAGAATGCTGAACATGTTTTCAAACATTAGTAAGTAAAAGTATTTTCATCTCACAGTATAGATAGATTTTATTTTTCCCCGAGTAAAAGAAGATAAGTCTAAGAAAAATTCCCGAGCGACGCAAAAGGTGATCAGCTAGTTCGCTGACAGTAAATCGTGACGAGCCGCATATTCTCATGCAAAACTTCCTATCTGATTTTGTAGTTTATTTCGTTACTCTTCTAACAATGCAATCAAAACTCGCAGTGTAAATAAATAACGCAAGCAAGTACAAGGAGACATTAATTGATCACGATGCGTCAAACTCGTAATAAGAATACGGAGGAGATATTCCGATTTATGTCGATTTCTATCTGTCAGTATTTATCGTCTATTGGGTTGTTTTCCTTTTCGATTGAGATTGGCCCACTGTGTATCTCCCCCCCCCCTACACACACACACACACCCCGCTATGTGTGCCCCATGCATCGCACTCTGCGCGCTGTTTCGTAATCTACCTCCTAAGCCTTATTCTCCATCTGATTTACGGAGCTTCGCATATCGTGTTATGAGATCGCGATGCAGTCTCTCCGTTCCTTCCACCTCTAGCTCTGGGCAGAGTGAAGCAGGTATCCCGTGCTGCTTTCCTCCCTATGTCGTGTCGCGGCGCTGTCGTCGTCACAGCGGGTGTTGCGCGCATTTCATCACCGAGGTTCCGGCGCGCCCTTGGTTCCCTTCGCGATGCGGTGGCAGACCGTGGTTCTTTCGCCCGCAAGCACAAGAGAAGGGGTGGGCGATTTCAACGTGATACACTCATCCAGCGATTATTTCGAAATGAATTTTCCACCGTTTTTCCTTCGGGTAGAGGCGGATTTCTTATACAGGTTCTATAGGCTTTGTCTAGGGGCGTGTTTATNTAAATCATGAATTTAGTGTTATTTCAATTCTTATGATTTCTAAACACTATACTCAGAATAATCTATAGTTCGATAATAACTTGTACATGTAAATTTACAAACATATTTGCGTTAAATTACGAACCTATTGACATTTTATATGTATTACAACTCGCAGCTAACTTTTTATCTTATCTAGGAACTTTTGTTGAAATTTTTGAATCCGCCTCTGCCTTAGGGCCCTTGATCGGAATTGATGGAATACGTCCCTTGCTTGCTTCCGGAGAGTAAATTAGTTTATTGTCCTCCACGTGGTCATACGCAGTTTGTATTGTTTTTTGACAATAAATTTATTATTATATAATAATAATAAAAATAATGATAATATATTTCTTCTGTGTAACCCTACACGCGGAGAAGATATGTGATAACTTTCGGTCAGATGAAAATGGCGAAGAGCCGGGTATCGAACCCGGGACTCGTGCAGTCATCGCAGGGGTGTTAACCACTATACAACCCGTTCGCCTACCACAACTATACACCATTTTTTTCGAGTTGGATGGAAATAGTGTACAGTTATGGTTGGTATAGTCCAATGGTGTAGTGGTTAACAGCCGTGCGATACATGCTGGAGTCCCGCGTTTGATTCTCCTCCGCTCGCCGCCATTTTCACCTGACGTGTTTGTTTAAGCCAATAATCATCTCGTTTCAAATGTCTCCATTCTTGATAACAAGTGCTAGCGAGAGATCGTGCTTCTCCGCTCCGTCGCTTGGGGCGCTGCTCACCTCCGCCCATGATTCGTTGCGATTTCGCGTGCGTCGTGTCTTCGTCTTCTCCAGGGTGGGGTTTGGATTCCCAGCGATTGCTCGATCGTATCTGTCCACCGGAGGTTAGGGGTGGGGGTGAGGATGACCCAGTGGGGCTCATGCTGTCACGAGGTCGACGAAGAAACACATCGGGTGAATTGAAGATACGGTTCGCTGTAGGTGTAATGTATGCGCTGCCTCATTAGACCAAAAGGCGTCATCGCTCTGTATATGATATATTGTGGAGTGGACGAGCAAGAGCGTCCCATCAATTCCGATGAGGGTCCCTACGGCAGAGACGTATTTAATACCCAGCTCCAAGAAAATTTCGGACCAGGATGGGCCAGGTAAGAGCCATTCTTGGTGTTATCCGAGCCTTCCTGACGCCCATGTATCCTCTCTCTCTCTTTGAAGTATTCTCAAGTAAAAGGAAGCGAAGAGGTTATCGCTAGTGAATCTTGTGGGCGTCGAAGGGGTCGCTTGGGTCTCTGGGAGCAGCAATCGGAAGCCTCAAGGAGGTGCAGCGGTGGCGGCATGAGAGGGACCCATGACACGCCGAGGCTCTGATGGCTGCCGTTGCCTCTGTCGAGGGCTGAACTCGGGTCAGCAGACCGCCAATGGCCCGCGCGCTGCGTGTCTGGAGAGGCACGATGCGATAGGGGCGCTGCGGGTGGCGGGTCCGCGAGCTGCAATACGAGGTTGGTGCGGAAGAATGACGTAGATTTTCGAGATAAAAAAGTTTAGACGCTACTGTAAGACCACTCTATCAGTGCGCGCAGCGTCAATACAAGCCTTATGGAGATAGAGGTGGTTGGCGTATTTTTCTAAAAACATTGTTTCACTATCAGAATAAAAATAACATACTCTAGTTCGCACTTCTATAGAAAGTTGCTCACATGAAAGTTATATGTACAGGTTTTATACTGTGTTGACCGATTAGAGGCAAAAAAATTGTTGGAAATGTTTGAGTTTAGAATAGTAGGTAACGATTTGGTGGATACATGTAAATTATGTGTCAAAGGTTTACGTAAATAAATAAGATGTGTGCAAAGTATGGAGTATGGAAGCCCAAAATATCGATACTCACTCGGTGCCGATACTATCGTTCGAAAGGGTTCTGACGACCTTGCCGTTGACGAGCCCTACAATAAAAATATTCTGAGTTTGACGGTACAAATTTTATTTTTTAATAATGTGTCTCTTCGTTTTTAGCAGAATTTTTGAAAAAAAATTAATAACTCGTTATATTTTGCATGTAGAAGTTTGAAATGACTAAATGTTGTCACAAACACAACCTTAATCATTCGCTGAATAAGAATTATTTTTGCCACTTTTAGTTTCTTAAATAAAAAATAATCAAGTCGACGTTTCGACATAAACCGTAAAAAATATCACGCATTTTGAAAAATTTCAGGTTTAAAAAAATTAAAATTCATTCATAAAACCAAAACTTTCACAAAGCAAAATTAGAAGTCTAATGATGGTAACTATTTTTTCCGCGATTTTTGTTGTCCCCTCCACAGCCATTAGAAGTCAGGGGTCTATAATAAAAAAATCCGAAGCCAAAGCGAACGCAGCTGCAGCTGGTCAGACGAGGCCTAGGAGGTGGGCGGCGTGTGGGAGGGTGATGCATGCGTCCTTGTCTCTCTGCCGGCCGATGGGGCTGCGGCGGCGTTCAGGAGATCCGTTCCGGATCACCGGCCTCGGGTCCATGCCGCTGACGTCTCGGCATTTCGAAGGGAACGCACAAGAGGAAGGATGTAGTAGACACATCGCAAATCGAGCGAAACAGTGTGTCCGAAACATGCAATCTGGAGGGACAAAGATTTCTTCTTATCAGCCACATTTCTGCAGCGTTATCTAGATCAAGCTAGGTTCTTCGAGACTGACTCACTTTTGTGGTAAAGGAAGTGAAACGTGTTCTGATTTAAAAATAGTACGACAGTGACCGTAATGTTTTCCCCTCCTTGTAGCGTGGGAGACGAATCCCTACCCAATCCTTAGTCAGGACGGGACGAACGAAGGCAGAGGGGGACTGAGAGAAGTTGATTAATGGCTCACCAGATTAACAAGTACTGTTACTTATAATTGTTATTGTTATTAATATAGTTGTTATTGTTAATAATATGATTGTTATTATTAATAATACCAAATTGTTAATTATTAATTATTTATTTGATGCATTTTATTTAAAGGTAATATTTATAAAATTTGTTTCGTAAAACCAAAAATGCTCCCTGGTTAGCCCCCACTTGATTACTGTCTAGATTCGTCACTGAACGTAGAATGCGGGTGCGTTATGGACCTTTTCTCAGATTGTTGATAAAATAATGATTATTATTTTTGGTGTCCAAAAAGTCTTAATATTTCTCGCGAAAATATTTCCTCGCGAGATTGACTCTTCCTGTCGTATTAAAGTGCAACATTTTTTTGCTGGATTTTCGCGAAATTTCCGCCCTTCGACACACTGGGGAAGCGCTCTCCAATAGTTGGCTCGCGGATCAGAAACATTTTACAGAAATTTTTTCATCAAACGTTTGGGGCCGCAATTTGTGTTATAAATCTATGCTTCAGAATTAATATTTGACGTGATATGGTTGGTAATAAAAATGTGTGATGTAAATATGACGGATTCGTTTGATTCTTCGGACAACAATTTTCCAAATCGTTACAAATCTTTCTTCGTGAGTTAATAAT
The DNA here is from genome assembly GCA_002313205.1 of Laupala kohalensis. Taxonomy (NCBI): domain Eukaryota; kingdom Metazoa; phylum Arthropoda; class Insecta; order Orthoptera; family Trigonidiidae; genus Laupala; species Laupala kohalensis. The sequence continues at coordinate 1,889,248 of NNCF01128097.1, read as the reverse complement.
ATTTTACGACCGTTATATATACACTTCAGAGTATTTATAGTGACGTATTCATTTGAAACTTCTTTTTTTCTCCCGAATCTTCTTCATGTCTTTTAGCCACAAATTGTAAAATAACATTTCGACGCAAAATATTAGTTTCTGTGTTCTTCACCCTTTTTATAAAAACAAAAACGTTACCAGATACTGAGACATAGATTCAATAGTTCAGTAGAAAAGCAGGATATAAATTACAAATCACGGAAAGTAGCAAAGTGAATCGCCGATCAAATACGTAGAGGAAGTTAATCACGAATCAAGAGAAAAGCAAAATATTATATGTTTAAAAAATTATATGTAATAATTCGTAATGATATACGTTGCGCTGTTCATTTCTGCGGATAATTGTTGCTAGTTTATTGATGTCTTTCTTCTCAATCAGCCTTCATTTCTTTTCTTCTTGGAAACTTCTTCTTTTTCTTCAGGACTCCATCACTTTAATTGAGGTACATTGTTCAGGACTTGGACAATCCATATATACTATATATACTGATATATAAATGCGAAAGCGAGTCTGTCTGTCTGTTTGTTTGTTAGTTAATCACGACTAAACCACAAAACCGATCGTGATGAAATTTAGCAAAAGGAGATAGTTACTATGTCCAGAATGAACATAACCTAACTTTTATGTTTTTAATGTATGAAAAGAAAAAAAGAAGAGAAATTGAAGATAAATGTCGATAAATGTCGAGTGGGAGGGGTTGGAAATCGACCATATTCACTTACGCTGCCTAATCGATTAGAGTTAGATGACAACTATTAGGGGCAATATTGTTCGTCTAGAAGAGTTCTACAAAAAAGTCCACGACAGCAAATGTCTATCTACTAAGGTTAATTTAAATGATCGAAAAGATGTTACGAAAAATAGAAGTGTTGAAATACTTCAATTTAAGTGAGGAATTTAAGAAGGAGAAAATCAATCTTCACAAAATTTAATGGATAGTTTGTTTTGTGCATTTAACGTAGATAAAATACATCTTCAAATCGTAAAGTTTGGACGAATGGTTTAGATTTTAAAAGCGTTTTAATGAAATGGTGCAACCGCACTACCGCAGTTGTATCTTGCAGTGGAAGCAAAGATTCGACCTGCCAGGTTTCCGGTGAATGGGTTCGTTCATCTAACGAGTAGAAAACAAAATCCGGGAAATGCCGGGTAATCAGGTAGTATAAAATAATTCTGATTTTGTCAGTACTTATACATCACCAACCATTGTCACGCCACCAACATTTAACTGTATAAACAGAGTTTAGTTTAATATTCTTGCGATACTTTACTTGTAATTTGTAAATGGTTTAATAATGTTTCGTGGAGGGACTCTGATGTTTTAAATACTCCTCTAATTGAATATAATTGCTCAAAAACCCAGCGAAAGATGTTACTCTTAGCGCTACATTTGTTAATATAGTTGAACCAGTATTCCATCAAAGAAAAAAAAAGATCTCATTTCCTTCACATCGATTTTGCATTTTTTTTGGTAATATTTGAAAGTCGTCTTACCAGTTTCTACCGCGTACGCCGATAATTTTACTAATTAAGTTATATTAATTTAGGATCACAATGCAATAGATCACTCCGTAGTCTAGAATTTTCAGCCACTTTACGTTCAGAAGTTGGTTAGTACGGTGTCCAATATATCTTCGAAAACATAAGTTTTTTTCATCTTTTTTTTTAATAAATAAGAATATACGTACTTAAATGTTTACTGTTACATGCGTAATTATGGGACCAGCTTTATACACGGATATTTTATCTGAATTTTATTTCCCATGCAGTACATATTGTACAGTCCTTCGTTCATTGTAATACAGTTGATGAAAACATGTATTTTGCTGTTTTCTTTGTTGTTGTTTTTTCTATGTACCATTCAGACACTTTATTACTCTCATATAATTTGTTTACGAAAAGTAATTGAATTGCATAATACTCAGGTTATGCATTAGTGACAACATTTTGCGGTAGGTTGTAAAATTTAAACTTATTTCGCGAGTTCCGACACATGAATAAGTTAGAGATTCAGGTGGGAACTCATGTCTTCTGCATCGTAAAAGCAGCACTTTTATGATCTGAGGTGTTCAACTGCATTTATGCTTTCCTGTTATATCTGACTTCACTCTTTTCTGACATGTCTATCTTACTTCAATTATCTCTTTTTCATATTTTCAAAAGTATTTTTCCTCTATCGTTCAATATTTCTCCGTCTTTTTAAGCAAGTTGCCGTATGTTTACTTGCTACAGTTACGGTAGTACTAGTGGATGCAGAATTAAATCACTCAAATTTCTTAAATTGGCGAAAGGAAACAGAGTAACATAATGTTCTTGTTGTGGGTCAACGTTAGAATAACATACCTCACCGGCCATTTAAATGAAATAATTGCAATTGTAATTGATGGCGTCGTATGCAGAAAACAAACAACAGACCAACTTTTAAATCACGAAAGTGATACGAGTTTACTTTGATCTCTGGAAAAATTTTCCTTTGTGGTGTTTCTTACATCACTTTTATCTATATGGCCCCGGATATCTCTGAAATATATTTCTCTTTTCCCTTTGAGGTGAGATGAGGCATAAATGATGAAACCGTTGTACTCGGCCGCTTCCACGTTCTTATGCGTTTGAAACGAGTCCAGCGAGTTCCTGGATATTGTTTGTACCATCTCATTAGCTGCTAGACAAAAATTAAACCATGTTTTTTTTTTTCATTTTTATTCATATTGTTGTGTTTTAAAGTGATTCGAGTAAAAGTAAAGAAAACAATTATACAGTAGAACTTCGATTAGCCGTGGTGCTCACTCTTCCGTCGATGAAAAAGGAATTTCAACTACAATTTCTACCCTAGAGTAAATTAGTTAATTGTCCTTCACGTCATGCGCAGTTTGTACTGACTTTTTGTAGAATGGATGTATTATCATATATATAAATCCAACTACTACTTACTATTTCCACAGTTGTACGTAGGTTCCTCGAAACTTAGAGACAGAGACCCCTCAGGTAGCAATAAAAGTTTGACTTCCGGAACGTAACGAATTTGAGAAATATTCGAAATGAAGTCAGGAAAATCATTTCAAACTGCAAGAAACGAAGACTCATTACTTCATATTTCAACCCCAGATAAAGTGACATTCTACACACATATGTTTGCATGTTTATGTACATAATTCATTAAATAAACTGTCTCGATTAACCGGGGTTTCCATTTCTCCGTGCGATCCCACCCCATTCTCCTCCGTAATCCAGGTTCTACTTTACATCTCAGAGATTTGACTCTGTCCCTCCTAAAAACGGGCGGTATATAACGTACAACCTGTGTTTACGGTTTGCGTTAGGTCACTCTGTAATTTGGGTTCTTTGTTTTGAAACTTGATGACTTTTCCCCTTCCGAAGAAAATGAAGCTGTGTGGTAACTTTCAGACGCCGGACTCTTTGTGGTTAAAGCACATGTTTCCCGTAATTACATGTTTCCGCGAATCTCTATACAGCTCTTCGTTTGCACGGAGAATGTTCTCTGGAGAAAGTAAAGAACAATTTACGAGATATGGATGCATCTATAATTATCATAAAGAGAATCGTTGACGTCAATTACTACAAAAAGCAGCCTTTTCCTTTTTCATGTCCTGGTGATGAAACCAGTAAATACCTATGGAAGGAAAATTGAGGGATGTAATAGAAAATTAATTCGCAAATTATTGCAGAGTAATAATAAAATGTCTTATTGGAGTGAATTGATGTATTTATCAGCTTCAATTTTCTTGTGAACTACGTATTTCACTAAAGTTGATCGTCTACATTTTTTATAATTTGTCAATTTTTGTGATTTTCCATTAAAATGTGAAACAGCAATTGTCGATTTCTTCATCCTGACAAAAATTGCACGTGTCACTTAACAATTTTAGTTATTAAATTATGACAGGGTCCAGAACATGAATCTGCCTGTTTTTTTCTCCGGGNTTTTTTTTTTTTTTTTTTTTTTCCTTCAAAAGTTGGGTTGTGTTCAATCATTGCAGTAGATACGTTATTAATTACTGAAATGAAATTTTTCCTCGCTGCGCACGTCTGCACCAAGAATTTTTTTCCCAACAGAGACACAGATTTGACAGTTCATTAGCTGATGAAGGCTGTTTAATATGTAGTCGTTTTCTCAACTTGAATTTAGTTTTATTTATTTTAAAAGTATTTTCGTGGAATTACCATCACGAGGTCTACAATCATACAACAAAACAAAACAAAAATAATTACTATAGAAATGAAAATAAATTAGTTAAAAGATGTAAAATTCTTAGGAGGGGGGAAAAGCATTGAAATAGAAGAGACGATGAATGATTGTATTATTGAAGTATTTGCTCTGTGGATGCGCCAGAGCTTGACTTCCTCCTAAATTCTCGTTGCAGTAGCTAAGACTTGTTTTCGCAGTGGCGACCTCTGCCTCTTGCGATCCCCTATATTAGCGTTATTGAGTTTCTGTCTTGACTGCTTATTCATGGCCCTGTTTTTCCCCCCGCCCTTCGGCCTCCTCCGACCGGTTCGAGCCCTCCGTTTCGCAATCACCCCGTGAAATAGGGGGATAGATCCGCGCCCATATTTCCCTTCCGACTCCGACACAGCGCCTGGCTGCCTGCTGCATTGCGGAAGAGGCGGAATGGGCGGGTGGGTATGTGTGGGTCTGTGATGGCAACGATAATGCTTAAGGTTTATTTGATGAGCAAATTGCATTGTTTGATGGCGCCCTGGAGGGCAAAGGCGACTCCAGACATGGCAACTCATCCTCCTATGTGTTTGTGGGGTCAAATATCAACTTGACGTATTATACAAAAATGGTTCAAATGATAAGAGTATTGTTATCTACATGTATTTCTTCCGTGTACCCTTTCCACACGTGGAGAAGATATGTGATAACTTT
>NNCF01128097.1:1862727-1878098 GCA_002313205.1 Laupala kohalensis | reverse complement strand
GGGATACGTCCCTTGCTTGCTTCCGGAGAGTAAATTAGTTTATTGTCTTCCACGTGGTCATACGCAGTTTGTACTGTTTTTTGACAATAAATTTATTATTATTATTATCATCAATTAAAATCATGATATTTGGAAATGATGAAAGGTTCGTAACAGACGTCACCTGCTTTGTCATCATCTGGTTGAATACTAACTAAACTCACACTATGGGTAACATGCATTTCTAAAAACCAAGCTTTACCAATATGACACATAAAATGTTGGAACTTCATTTACAATTTATCATTAGAGAACCTAAACTATAAAATAAAACGTCTTTCGTTTTTGCCTTTGCATTCCGTGGATATTCGAGCAACCAGATCGTCATCGGAGTCAAGGCGCCTAACCTCCTCGCTTATTCGTATTCCAATACAATCGCTCATTTGTTACTATGAGAACGGGATCATCCTGTTTATTTATATTTATTTATTNTTTTTTTTTTTTTTTTTTGAGAAGTTCAGGTCATAAGGCTTGCTCTTCCATCTAACCGTTAGACTTGAGTAAGGGAATTGGGAAGGATATATGTTTGGTTGGCGAGAAACGTACCGAACCGACATTTGTATGGAGTAGATGAGGGAAACCCCAGCTGAAAACCTTACCTAGTTCGTGGAATCGAAGAGGGTACTACTCACTAGGTTAGACGTCCGTCGTGAGAGGAGTTTAAGTTTATTTACTTGTTCTTGCCAATTCGTACTAAAGAAAAATGTTTCTATGATCAGAGGAATTGCTCTGATGTGTGTTTGAAAAATACAGGCTTGTGAAACTTACATATTTGGTTGTCGGGTGTATGTTTGAAAAATAATATCACGCCCATATTTGTCAATCTTCAATTGAAGAACACATCTCTAGCTCCTAAGAAAGCTATTGCAACTGGTCGAACATCCTGGATTATTTCAGTTGTTTGTGAAGTTTAAAATTATTAAGTTTTCGAAGAAGAAGAAGGGGTAGATTGTTTTCAGAATGTTTTATTTTATATTTATTTTGTAATTTGTGTTCTGTAAAAAAAAATTATATGACTGAATATAGTAACCATGCGGCCGAAAAGGCCTTTTGTATCAATAAATGCATCAAATAACAGAATGACAAAACCTTTTATTGATTGTAAAGAAAAATGTGGAAGNGGGGTGGGGGGGGGGGTTCTGGGTCTGAGCTCCTCGGTCGCCCGTAAGTCCTGCAGCGCTCTCCGAAGATAAGCACCGTCTTGTGCTCATCATCAGTTTGCAGACATCCTCCTGCTGCTGCTGCTTGTGCTCAAGACGCCCGCGCTTCGCCTTCTGCCTCCGCTGAATTGAATCTGAGACTCCTCCAAGATCGTCGGCTTCCTTCCTTGTTTGCGGAGTCATCGTCTGGGATCGCAGCCATCGTCACCGACGCCGTTCTCGGTTCCTCCTGGTGATGGTTGCTCCGCTACGTTTATAAGTTTATCATCCCTTCCCTCTCCCACTTCTTTGTTAATCATCTGAATGGAATGCGTTTATTTTAATTACTTAAGAGTTTAATTATTCTCGTATGGCATCGCAGCAGATTTCATTAGACAATTTAGTATTATAAAGAATAACTACCAACACTTAGAAGAAGGTCAAAAAATTCTTCGTAAAACCTTTTTCCTGAGTATATATAAATAATGCTTTTTGTATATTAAAAAGTTTTAAATTGAATAAAAAATACACCAAAAACTCAAATTGAACGAGACGTATCTACGTGACTGATGATCGCGAAAGTGGAAACGTCTGGTTCACTTTGTGTATTAGTCTCTTTTCCAATTATATATATTGTCTCTTCTCATGAAATCTATAGAGACGCCGTAGTTTGATTATTTATGAATATACTTTTGCAGGGAGAGAGTGTCCCTATATCCTCTGTCTCTCTCTCTCTCTTTCGAATAAGACGTTCCTCCTCCTCTATTGGAAGCCCTTCTGCGTCTGAGGAGCCCTTTCCTTCCCCTCCCTTCCCCGCCGATGGAGTGACTAAAGCTCTCGGCGCCAACTGCTTGAGATGTGCTCGTGTTACGTTGGGTTTATGGAACTAAGCGGTTTAACTAAAGCAGCTAAATCATAGCCCTTTCTTACCTCTACACGGTTCTGGGCTTTTCCCCTACAAGTTAGAACTCTTTTCCTTTCGGAAATTTCTTTTCCTTTCCTCGAACAGTTTACATAATTATAATTAGTAGCAAAAAAATGAACCTTTATTGTGTTGAAATAATTTTTCAATTTTATACAAGTTGGAAATATTTGTATGCCATCAAATATTTTTTTTCATTTATTGTGTTTAGTAGAAAAATAGAATAATGAAATATAAATGTCTAAGAGGTTTGAATGCACAGGAGTCGTCACTTTCTTGTTTTAGAAGGGTTTTTTAAATATTTTTTTCTCGTACATAAGTGTTTTGTCCAAACGACTGAAAGTGCTTCATTCCAATCATTTCATGTAAATGGGCGGTGAGGGATGTTTTTTAAGTTGATACTAGCATACTCTGTTACTTTATGCCGATTTAAGATATTTGAGTGACTTCATTCTAGTCTAAAACCTTTTGAAGGATGATGCAGAGAAGAAACGAATTGAGATGTGAAAATTCTAGAGTGTCCGCCTCGACGTGCGTACACAGACAGCTACGAGAAGATAAAGGAAACCGAAATACTGTGTGGGTGACACCTGTGGGAAAGGTGGGATTAAAGTGATGCTCCTATCTGGCAGGTAATCGCCTGGGCCTCGTGTACTCGCGTTGACCTTTGGTAGGCGCCCTGCGAGGGATGGCTCGTCACGGCCTCTTTCATCCAATGGGCAACGGGAAGAGGGCGCCGCAAGACCTTGGGAAACAATGTGGGAATTACATAGAACACTACTCTCAACGGGCGCCTCACCTCAACACACTTGATGAGCTTTTTATAACTATACGGAGATCCGTAACGCGAGTTATTCGCCAGAAACAGTGCGAGGTGTGTAAAATTGTCGCAAGCATTTTTGCGTACTATCCACCGAAAACGTATTTCCTTCGTCACTCACACAATGTAAACGGAAACATTATCTTATACTCAAACTCATCTTACTTTGCTTCCATAATTTCAACTAAAGAAAAAAATAATGCACTGTGTTCATTATTTTATTGTGTATTAGTCGCAGTAAATTACTTGATTGTCCTCAATGTGGTCACACGCAGTTTGTAACAAATTTCTTGGCCGTAAATTATTTATTTATTTGTGTATTTATTGTCAGTGCAAGACATTCGAACTTGAATCCATCGCCAACCTCGGCCACCAATGGAATTCTCTTGCTCTTGTGGCGCTATTCTGTTCTTTCTGCATCGAGCAAAGTATGGGACGAATATTACCTTGTGTCTTTATTTGTTGTGTCATTAACTTTACAGCAAATAGTCGCTTTTGTGGCTACTATTAATATTTATTTGGAGATTACTTAAATTCTTTGTGAGCACGCTTTTCCTAAAACTTCTCTAGCGAGATGTAGCGGGACGCTTTAACCTCACATTATCAGCTGATGAGAATGACATTGTGGAGCGCTGCCTGCAGGCGAGTGAGTTTCTAGGATTTGATTCGTAGAGGTACAGCTCGCACTCCAGAGGCGACCTTCTGAACCTTTCTTGACCTATGGTTGGTACTTCCGCGAAAATCTGAATTTCGGAAATTTAATTTTAATTCCCGGAAGACTGCTCGCCCACGCGCAATGACGGTTGAAAACATGTCGAGGCAGCTGTTGTTTTTATGGACGGGGTTTTTTCTCTGTCGACGAACTGCGATGTGAGGAATGGGAGATGTGATGCCTGACAGTGAGACGATTTTCGCAAAAAGATATGAGTGGGACCCTTTTCGGCTGCACCAACTGAAATTGCACCTACTCTTAGCTGATAAACAAGTTTTGATGAATTAATCCAGTGAAGGTGCAGTTTGGAATGGAAGGCTCTGTCTGGTTTTCATTGTATAATCAATGACGCCAGTGTATAACTTCTTGCAAATAATCCCTGGTTAAATAATAATCGCCATATGTTGATTCGTGACCCACGAGACGTGTCATATGTTGGGGTTCGTTCCCTCGTAACTGGCATTATAATGCGCCAAGAAGTCTGCATCACCTCAAAGTTTTACATTTTTCGGTTCTCAACAAGTAAATAAATTATTGATTCTTTCAGGGGAAGGCGTATAGAGACATTGGAAAGAAGGAAGATTTTTTTTTCCTTTTTTGAACTCACATACATAATTTAAAATCCATGAGTAAAATATTTAGCCGGATATATTTAATGAGGAGTTAGTTTATATTTTTGCCTTAAATATCTTTTGTGGGTAGAAGCGAGATTAATTTAAAATTCATCCAAGTGTAATCTGTTAAAACGTGTTTCAGTTGAAGGAATTTTAATTGCAATAGTGTAAACGAATCGAATGAATACTTGTAGACTTCCGATCTTTCGCACACGAACAGAGAATATTTGAAAGCGATGAAACGTCGCAACGTTTCGCGGTCGTTTTTCGTCGTCGCTGTCAGTTGATTCACATAATAATTATGACAAGAAACACAGCTATAGAGCAAACGAACATGTTATTAAACATAAATATAAATTAAACAAAATGTATTTTTTTGCACAAAAAAATGCAGAAACTACACACACTTGTTATAATATTGTATTGTGTTGTACATATACCAGATAGCATCTTGAATCACATGACGACGAGATAGAACAAAGTCGAAACGTCGTGAGTTTTTATCACAAAATTTTCTCTGTTCGAAGTCCATTAAAGTAGGTTGTAAGTCTTGCAATATTTATTTAATTAGATTACATAATGGACGTTAATTGTAGTAGCTGTAATTCTGTAACTATTCAAAATCCACTAATAATTTCGATGAATGATGTCTCGAAACGAAATTATGCTACGTATTTGAATACCGGTGGAGTCTTCTTGTATACAAAGTACGCTTCTTCGCGCCGAAATTGCATTTGTGAGGAGAGATTCTTTGCATAAATGAGACAAGTTTGCCCTAAGTAGTTTTCCGGCATTGTAATGAAGGCCCCGGAGAAAGGACGGGACGCCCAGCAGAGTGCGCGCGGAAATGATGGAGTCATAAGACAGTTATGCGCCAAGAATGTGCGAAGAGGGGACTTTGATGACGAGGCGCTCCTTCAAGATGCACCTGGGAGTATCTGCCGCTAAAGATACTCGGCTCCACACATTCGCTATTCGGCGAACCCCCGAGCAAGGACGACTAGCGTGGATGGGTTGCTCGCTCGCTCGCTCTCTATTCGTCGCATCGCGAACACCGGTGCTCGCCCTTTGAGACACGTCCCGCAGCGTGTCGGTCTTTTGAGACACATCAAAGGGAGTCGAACGTAGGCGAATATTCGCGAGTGACCTGTTCGTGGTACTATCCTCACATTTGTAGCTTCTATACCAGATATAGCGAGTATACGAGTAGTCTATTACGGTTTCAATTTATTTCGAGTAAGTAATTGTTGAAAAAAACTAATTATTCGTAATTTTTCTCCTCATCGTACAAAGTAATAAGAGTTTTTAGAAGTGACAAAATAGAGAAATTGGAAGTAATAAAGTAGTGATGGAATAAGTCATGTGTTATCTCCAACGAGATCATGCGCAGTTTGCAACTGGTTTTTTGACTATAAAGTGTATTTGACGAGATATTTAAACCACAAACATTTTTATTCACTAATTTTACTTTTTTTTATTAAGCGTCCTTCATTAAATTTTGCATTATTGAAGAACGTGTATTGACATTATTAGGAGTATCTATTTTTTAGTATAGTATTAGCATGTTTCCTACACATGGAATGTTCAGGAAATAAAAAATGTGAAAATAAAAAATACTATAATAATAATAATAAATAGTAGAAATATAACATTTAAATGTAATGAATATTTGAATAAATAAATGGAGTGGGATGTTGTGGATTAAGATAGTTTTACAATATTGATTCTTTTAGAAAGGATAAAAACCATAATGATTATACGGATCTTAAATTCGAGAATACCGATTACTAGAGCTAAATCCATATGGAATAAAAACTAGCTTATTAGTGATTTAATTTCATTGATTGAATTAAGATCCATTTACTTCACTTAACATTTCTCAAGACACAACCACATACGCAGCAGAATGTGTGATTACTTCAGATTCCACCTCCAACACCTCAAGCAAGTCGCTGTTGCTCGGGATTCGCCGAATAACGAATGTGTGGAGCCTTCTTAACACACGCCCATGTGTGAACTATATTTCGTTACACTCTTAGTTTAAAACTGAGTTTGGATGCATATATTTATTCCATGTGCCCTTTCCACACGTGGGGAAGATATGTGACAACTTTCGGTCAGATGAATATAGTGGCGAGCCGGGAATCGAACACGGGACTCCTGTTTCGATCGCAAGAGCGTTTACCACGACACCACCCTTTTGTCTTCCACAACTGTACACCATTTACACCCGTACAGCGCCTGGTTCACTTTTGTATGAGGAAGTGTCTCAGGTCTTCCGAGGGTTAGATCTGGTTGGAAATGGTGTACCGTTGTGGAAGGCGGACGGGTGGTGTAGTGGTTAACTCTCCTGCGATCAATACAGGAAACCCGGGTTCGATTCACGACTCGTCAACATTTTCATCTGACCGAAAGTTATCACACTTGAGTTCGGATGTTTTTTGCTGTCTCATCTATACTAATAAAAAGTGAATTATTTGGAATTTGGTGTGGTGCATAGAAACCGGAAGAAATAATCGGTGAAATTATTTGAAATTCTGTGAAATATATTTCAAGCATATGAATTTAGAATATTTTATAAGAACTCCGGGCAACACCCAGAAAAATAAGCTACAAAATCCAGACTGTTGACATGCGTTTTAATATCCACTGCAGGGTAAAATATATCAATTCTTAGAACCAATTTTTCTTTGAATGTTGATGTAATTTTTTGAATGTTTGTTGTTTTGATTGTGAATTGTTTGAAAATTTCAATTTCTAGTGATAATCATTTTGAGTTTCTTTTCAAATCCCGGGCAAAAACGGGCAGTTCTGCTTTTGTTGTTTATAAAGTGTTGATGAATATATTGCCTAAATGAACGGTTACCAACTGGTGGTACACGAGAAATTTTTGGTGGTCCAAATATATCTAGTTGTAATTGCTACATTTAACCTTCCGTTCAAAAAACTAGTTTAAATGGCGTAATTATGAGATTGTTAATTTAATAGAATCATATTTGAGATGTGAGAAATGAATGGGATGAAAGAAAAGGACATTTCTTTGAACAAGATTCACGTGTTGATAGCGTCTTGTAATTATCATAATATTTGCTCAGTTACATTACTACTGTTTGCTAAATTTGTATTAACATGTTTTATTTCGTTGTATTGAAAAGGTGCATTTCATATTTCAAACAAAATTGACATTTCCGTGGAGATTTTCTTGACAGACGCAATTTTTTTAAACAACTCAATTCAAACGATAAATTTTAGTCCGAAAGGGACTGCTAATATAAATCATAACATTATTACATTGTATCTACCTACTCGATTGGCCGAGATAAATAAATAAATAAATAAATAAATTTATTGTCAAAAAACAGTACAAACTGCGTATGACCACGTGGAGGGAAAATAAACTAATTTACTCTCCGGAAGCAAGCAAGGGACCATCCCATCAATTCCGATCAAGGGCCCTAAGGCAGAGGCGGATTCAAAAATTTCAGCAAAAATTCCTAGATAAGATAAAAAGTTAGCTGCGAGTTATAATACTAATAGAATGTCAAACTAATAGATACAAACAAGGACGTTGCTGAGACTTGTAGATCTAATTATGTTAAATATTTTCGATTTTTATACAAATTTGGATTGCTGGTAGTATCGTGTCTTCATAATATTTCATTCATTTTGTTTATCTCTCATTCATTTATAGCGCATCTGAATTTTTAAAGCACATGTTCAGTGTTATTTATATTTCTGCTGTTAACACGGATAGCAGTGTATTTTCTTGAGAACAGTTTTTTAAATCCCCGCTTTCCTTGTTTTTCTCTCTCCTTGTATTGCTTTTTGTTATTCAAGAGAAAAGGTGTTGCCTCCTTGCTTCCTGAGCACATACAGCATCTCCCCAATGTGTTCTGATTGTTTTTATTTGCAATTTATAAGAATTTTATTTTTTATGAGGTTAATAAGTTGATTAATGTATGCTGGGAGTTTTCTCACTATTCGTGGAATCTTTCGAATAATATTTCTTTTATATCATTAAAAAAAGAGCAATTGGGGAATATTTGTATCATTGTGCTTAATGTATAAGGCGACGCACTAACAATTTCGAAATTCATTTATATCTGTATTTTCAAGTTAACTTTGAAGTTTGGCTAATACGGATTGAGTGATTTCTGTAAGAATTTGTTCGAGAAATACTGAAAGAAAGAAGTCAATTGAAAATTATTGACCACGTGTCGGAATAAGGTTATGATTTCGGACATAAATTAATCATCATCGAAAACGCCAACTTTTCGATTTTTTTTTTCAGGGTTCTCTGCAATCATCAATAAACTTTGTCCATCACAAAACATAAAAGAGAAATAAAACAGACATAAGCCAGCCTATTACTTACTTAACATTCCTGTAGTTTTCCATGTACTTCCAATATAATTACGTCTCCTCCCAAGTAAACATTGTATGACCTAGTTTCACATATTGTGTTTATAATTGAAGTTACAGTGACTTCAATATGTTTAAATTTTACCTTTCTTTTGATGTAAAGCGTTACACGTGAACTCTCTTCTGGCTTGGATATAAGTCATTTGTAGGAAATAAATGTTTAAAATGTAATTATAGAGATGCTATTTAAACAGCTTCCCTCTGGGTTCTTTTTGATTGTAGATGAGCAGTTGCCTCCTTGCTTCCTGAGCACAAACAGCATCTCCTCAGCGTGTTCTGATTGTTTTTATTTGCACTACCTCATCGCATTGCACAGTCATGGCTTCATTAATTACCTTCCTGTTCCGGAAAATATTTTTATGACTCTTAAATTGTTTGTTGATTATTTCAAATAGTTCTCTCGTATTCAGAAATAGTCAACATTAATCATTAGTTATAGGACTAATGCAAATTATAATCGTATTAGGAAATAGCGTATGCTTCTTTCTGTTTCAGGATAAAACATTTTTGATGTATTCGGAACACAATGGGAGGATTTCGATTGTATTGTATGTTGTTCGAAGAATTATTTCCAAAGCTCTTTTTCTTATTATTGAAGATTACCGTATCAATAATTTTTGTGTCAAAGAAATCATAGTTTCCAAAAACAGACCCTTGTATGGGGTTGCGTACCAACATGAGGTTTTCGAGCATTAGGAAGATGTAAAGTAATCAGCATGTAATATATATTTATTATTATTATTTTTCATTTTAATTTATCTTCCCCGGTACCAAATCACGGAGACACTGCCCGGGTTATATCTCTTTTTACGTTTCCTGATCTTAACATTTCTCTTTTGTGTTATGTCTCTTCTTCTAAGCGCCTCATAAACCCCGTTTGTGGCTCAGGTAGTAGTGTTGTCTCTCATCACCAAGCCATCCCGGGCTCGATTCTCGATGAGGCTAGAAAATTTGTAGATTTTCACATTAACGTCCCATAATTTCACATTAATAAGCATTTCAACGGTTTAGTCCGACCTTTGTGTGGGTGCCGCGGCATGCCGTCTGGGGCGGGTGAAGCTCTGCTAGGCGACTCCCGACCCCCGAAGCAGACACGTGACGACATCGCGCCTTCGCTCCAATGGTTACATCTTGTTAGGAGGAACATAACTCTTAAAAAATGGACAGAAATCGAGAAGTTGTTGCTTCGTGGTGCTGTGGCGTAGTTCTTCCACTTGCTGTGTGACCTGGTGCCTGAGTGACGAGGAGAATAATTGCGAGTAAGGTGGGAGTCGGGGGCACGGCGGGAGGGCACCGGGTCACGGCAATAGACGGTTGTAGCCCTCCTTCAGACATCTTCTTGCGGAAGAAAGAAANCCCCCCCCCCCCCCACTGCAGTTCCTAACTGTAGTTCCTTTGCGGAGGAATCCTCTCTCCTTCCTTCACGAATAAGAAAAAAAGGTTCGGCGTGTGGAGGCTGCAAATGTCGGAGCCCATTAAAGTCGCATCACGAGACTCTGTGGGAAAGAAAGCGTGGGTGGGAAGGTATTAAGAGAATAGGATTCACGAAAGTACTTGCGCCGGCTTATCATAAAGAAACCGAGACGAATAGAGATGGACGTGATTGCGTTCTAGAATACACCGAGGTGTTACGTGGTGATGACACCGTTGGGTACACGTGTCAAGTGAGGTACGCGCTGATGTAGCAGAAAAGCGACTGCGATGTAATGCAGTGTAATGAGATGTGGCTTTTGTGAGTTTCAAGAGTAATGGTGCATTTACATTTGCTTTTCCTGGTCTTGTAATAGAAAGAGATGGCGCGCACTGCATCTAGGAACGAGCGAGACTCAGACGCTGTCCGACGGATCTCGTCTATTTTGTTCAGGCAAAAAGTACGAAGTGATGTAACGAAAAGGAAATAAATATTCATTAACATAACTTCAATTAAACTGAAGTGTGTATTTCTTGAGACAAGTGAATTCTATGGAGGAACTTTTGTCTATCCGCTCATGTGTCTTCGTTCCCCCTAATATCTGTAAAATTTCAACCTATGGAATGTTTACCCCCTCCTCGATAATATTAACAAATCTCAGTTTATTTCAGAAAAATTCCTAAACTTTTAATATTTTTTTTTATTTCTGAGTTTTTTTTCTCTATTTTGCTCTTTTAACGACAGTGGAGTACTTTGGAACAGTTTTAGTTTCTAATTTATTAAATTCTTTTTATTACAGTTAATCTTCATCGTATTGTATGAAAAAAATGATTTAAAACAAACAAACAAAAAGTACGTAAAACTTTGGGTGCGTAACTGCATTTCCAACACATTCCCCTCCTACAGATTGAAGCATGAAATAATATCTCATTCACGACTGTTCCAAATGAAACTATACGGAAAATAATTTTGCAGAACTTAAACCTCATATCTCCTAATTTGTAAGAAAATGTATACACCTCGTTTAGATCCTGACCTTTCACTCTTTGTTGTTGTTATTTTGTGACACCTAATAAACATGGGATGGGATGAAAACGCTTTTTTGTGATAAATATTATCTTACAAATAAACAATATCAGTTTAAGAGAGTAGAGTAAGCTAAGTATATTTCATAAAATAATGAATTACACTCCTTACACTGTATGAGACTGCACTCAAAATTCTGAAGGAAGTATTTCGTAATGCCAGTTTGTACCCACCGCTGATTTCTGAATATTTTTGTTAGTGAAGCAATTAACAAAAGTAATCTATTAACCTGCGTTCGAGTATTTTATGTTGTTTTTGCACTAATTAGAGTTCCAGAAAATTGTAGTTATTTTTCGGTGTAACCTAAAAGAGCAGATCACACTAATGAAGTATCAAGAGGTGTGTTCAATATTGTAAAATGTTTAAAGTATAATTCAATATTGTTTCCTCTTTTTCCTTTCCAAGATGACAGCATTAAAAAATTACTTGAAGACAAACGATTGAGAACTCGCTTTTCTTGATTCCTCGCTGACGGGTTTCGTACGTAATAATAAAGTATAAAGAAACGTGAGTTACGCAATCCTCCATCGTGAATTTAGTGTTTTTTTTTTCAACTCTTATGATTTTTAAACACTATACTCAGAATAATCTATAGTTCGATAATAACTTGTACATGTAAATTTACAAACATATTTGCGTTAGATTACAAACATATTGACATTATATATGTATTATAACTCGCAGCTAACTTTTTATCTTATCTAGGAACTTTTGCTGAAATTTTTGAATCCGCCTCTGCCTTAGGGCCCTTGATCTGGAATTGATGGAATACGTCCCCTGCTTGCTTCCGGAGAGTAAATTAGTTTATTGTCCTCCACGTGGTCATACGCAGTTTGTACTGTTTTTTGACAATACATTTATTATTATTTATTATAATATCATTTAGTACTATTCATAACTGTTATAATGTCCTGTTTACACTGTTAATGCTAAGCAAGAAACCGTGTGAAACTTATGTACTACTAGATGAAATGGGGGAAAGAAGTATCTGCCATGTTATTCCTGCATAAAAGTAATCATATAGATTAGATTCAATTTTCTTTGCGATTTATGTTGTGCTACATCATTTACATAAATTGCATTGACCGAGCGGGAGTTCTCCCTTTGTCCATTTATTCTATTTACTTCTCGAATGTAATAGTCTTCATCTGCGGTGCCGCTCCGTTTACTGTATGAAGAACGACTCTTATCTCGGGGCGGAATGAGTTCCTTTAAACCCGGTTCAGCTTAAAGTGATTACCTCGTGTTCCGTTAAAAGACCATGAAACCGAGATCTCGCTGTCCTCCTCTCATTACGTCGAATGAAGAAGAGAGTCTCTGCACCCTCTTCTTGCGCCCCCAGACTGTTGTCGACGGGCGACTTGAAGTCTGCGTTTCTGTTTTCTTCGCTGTATTTGCTATTGAAGCATATCTACGTGGGGGGGGTGGGGGGTGGAGGTGGGACTCTTGTTAGAAACTGTGTTTACCAACAACTTGACCCGTGTGGTGTCGGAGCAGAAGGAGGTGGATGGAAGAAGGAGTAGTCACAGCGATGTGAACTGACATTCATTTGAAACGCTACAAATTTTCTGTGACCCCAACCGGGAATGGAACCCGGAATGACTTGATGATGAGTGAGAACTCTACCACTTGGGCGACCGGAGGGGCTGCAACCTGGCTCAGAGGTTTACAGTGATCATGAAGAATGCGTTGCGTGAATAAGAGTCGAAGGATGACTCTTCCAACCTCGATTGCTTATAAAGAAGCAATCGAGGTAGAATTTACTTAGTTTCCCACCTCATTCTTCTCACCATCCTCCTACATCATTGATTTTGAACTGTGGATGCTTCCGTGTATTTTCTTATCGAGAGCTCTCTGTGCCACTCCTTCCACAGGGAAACACCCTAAAGCAGGGCACTCCAACGTATCTCAGTTTTTTTAAATAAAAAATCCCACTAAATATTTCTCACGTTTCCTATTATAATAAAACTTTTCATTTCGTAATGAAGTATGATGGGGTAATTCTGAACACAATTTCCTATTTTCTCTCCCATAGGACACGGCGTGTCAAATATATTGATTCTGATAGAGCGTAGGTTTATAACACAAAGTTGTTGTCCGCCCCGCCCCAACGTTTCATGAAAGATTTATTTCAAATGTAGAAGCGCAGTCGCACAGCGTCGTGGGCTGAAAATTACGCGAAAATCCAGCAAAAATATTATATTTTGATATATGTCGGGAAGAGCTAGATTGTAGCCAGATAAATAAAGACACGTTTACACGCCATTAATTTATTTAAAAAAACAAAAAACTAACGCACCCCCTACGTTCATCCCTTTCAAACTATGGATCGGTTAGGGTCAACATAGCGTGTCTCGCCTTGCAAGTAGGGCAAAACTTTGGGAATCTGTCTTTTGCAATGAGGACAGAGTTCACTTCCTTCCACACAAAGGCCGTCCATATGCTCGTGTCACAGTTGCGGTTTCGGTGAATTCCGATTACGCAACTTGATGCCTCCCCTTCATTTAGTGAGTGGAAAAGAACCCATGACAGATCTTTGAAAATCAGAGACACAGCGCTGATTCGGTTTTTTCTTTCTAAAAGTACGAATAACATGTTATTTATTGTTTATTATTGTTGTTGTGTGTTCTCTATTGTATTGTGCTGAGGTTCAGTACATCAAGTCTGCTCTTCAACCTTACCCCGTGGTTTGGAAGAAAGTAAACATTTTGGTTTGCCAGGGGATTCGAGATAGATGAGGGTTACCCTCATCAAAAACCTCACTCAGTTTCCATACAAAGGATAATACGTAGGAAAGAAATAAAACGATGATTGTCAGGGAGAGTTTTTTCAACATTTAGTTATCCCTTTCTGTTTCTATTAGTTTATTTCTTACAGTATACATTTTTGGCAAGATTGTCTATTATCTCTGTTGCCCCCCTCTCCACGTAGTGCCACATGTTCTTTGGGCGCGAATGTCATTTAATAATTTTGTTTCATTAATCTCAAATTTTTACTGACCACATTATATCTACTATTCATTTTAGGAATAATAATAAATGGAAAAATTGTGCGTATTTATTTAATACTAACTTTTACAAATATTAAATCCGCCACGGCCCTTAGACCCTTGATCGGAATTGATGGGATGGTCCNCGGAGAGTAACTTAGTTTATTCCCCCCCCCCCCGCACGTGTTCATAAGCAATTTGAAACTTTTTCTTTTTTTTCTGGACAGTTTATTTATTTAAAAAGCTATAATTTTTTTGTTTGTTTTTAAATATACTCCATGTCTTGGGTACATTGTGCGATCTGCGCCTGAGTGATGAGATCTCTCCCCCTGATGTTTCATTCAAAACAAAAGCTCAAGAGTCAAGCTGAAGGCTCGAAGGTCTCTTTACGATAGGTCTGGGGAAGGAAGGTGCTTTCCAGACAATGGGTCCTTCGCTCAGCTCGAATGTACGGTACCACAAGTAGCCTCCCTCCCACGAGAACCATCAAGCGAGGCCGTTGCCGGAACACAAGATTCTCTACAAGTCACAGCATTTGCAGGGGATCAACGCATTTGCTGTGAATTTTGTGGAATATTATCCCTTCCCAACTCCAATCTGACAAGAAATCGTATCGGACGTTAATTTGACTTATCGTACATTCAGAATAAACTTCCCTTCATGCAGTGATTTTCCTTTTGCAAATTCGTGGTCGCAGCTGATACTGAAACTTTTATTTTACGAACGTTCATATTTAAGTGATTTGCACCATTTTCGTTCTTGACCCTCGTTTCGTTTGGATTCCCTCAAATACCTCGTTTATGTAGTTACGTGATTTCAACAGGATACAAGTTACGGGGCAAACGCTTTGCGGTACAAACCCTTTGCTAGTTTACAGTGGTGGATCTAGACCCTAATCAAGGAAAAATTTTTGTTTAAAAATCAGTGTTTTAAAACACATTTTTTTAAAAATATTACCTTAAATGAAATGCATCAAATAAATAATTGAAAATTAACCATCTGTATTATTAATAACAATAATAATTATTAACATTGTGTTATTAGTTTTATTGATATAGTGTTATTTATTTTATTAATCTGGTATTATTAATAACAATTATTTATTTGGTAACACTTTTACAAAGTATGCCATTTTTCAACTTCAATTTTATCTGGCAAGAATTCAGGTCCGTTGGAGGGGGGGCTATAAATAGCCCCCTTATTCTACCCCCCCCCCC
>NNCF01128097.1:1839166-1855697 GCA_002313205.1 Laupala kohalensis | reverse complement strand
AAACAAGAAAGATAATTTAAGGAGACAAGAAAATTGCGAACAAGTATTACACGAAATTTTACATTGTCAGAAACATAATTTTACATACCTTGTTTAGAATTGCTAGTTCTGAAATTTTTTCACCCCATTTCAAAGCGTGTGTCATTCTTGACTCATTTTTGTATTATTTTATCGCTCTTCTGCATTTGGAGTCAGCTTCTTTTCCGTATTTCTTTCGAAGCATTGGGATTAGGTCACAAATTAGGAAAAAATATAGGATATAAAATGTATAGGCAAACGAGAAAGTTAACTTAAGAAAACAAGAAAATTCCGAACAAATATTAGACAAAATAGAAATAAAAAATCATATTCAGAGCAAAATATTGTTCGTCATATTTTGCGTCTGCATATATAATTAACAACAAGTGATTGATTTTCTTATGCATCACATCTGACGTGAGCTCATTCCCTGAAGATGATTCACAACAAAGACTGAAACTTTGTGTATGAAATTATTCTTATTTGTGTTTTAGAGTAAATATATGTCTGTTCATAGAAAATAGGGTCTTCTGATTTGTTGTTAGAAGACATTGGTTTACACACCTCGTTCAGAATGACCGATTTTGAAATTTCTCATCCATTCTTCGAGCACGCATTGTTGTTCCCATTGTTGTTTTCTATCTTACATCCTTTATCCTTTAGCTTCATTTCCACGGTTCTTTCTTTCGAGTGGCAAATAAAAGATGGCTCTCATCTCTGTTTCTGTCGTACAGTTTCCATTTTTAGTAAATTCATGCTTCGTTCGCCCCCTCTCGATATAATACTTCTGTGTGTGTGAACACTGTTTGTTGGAGTGTGCAGAGAAATTAAACTTCAGCTCTTAACAGACAACGTACGGTCGTTTCGTGACGCGAACATTAATGTGACAGCTTTTAAATCTAATCTCTTTGCCCCATGGAACGTCATCCTGATGCACTTTCCAATTGCACAGAGTGGAAGGAGAGAATTGCAATATTAGAGACCTCTTCACATCTTTTCGAATTGGCTCCAGGAGAGACAATTTTTCATGTTTTGTCTTTCGTGTCCAATGTCGTATGTTTGTGTGTGTGTGTACACATTAAGATTTTCCCCCCGATAGCTCCGAAACGAATTGATGCATCAAAACCGTAGTTGAGACTAGAATTCGAATGCGTTGGGGGAATAGAAGAAGCCTATTTCTGGGCGGAAGCTCATTTCCTCCGACTTCACTTCCGGACACACACCGCGCTCCACTTCCGGTTTCTTGAAGTTTAACATTTTGAAAATGAGCATAAAAGCATTTTGATTGGTCAGTTAATTCTGCGTCCAGATGCATTTCTGTACGGCGCACCATTTTCGAGGTACATTGCAAAATTATTACGCAAAAAAAGGGTTATTACGTTCCAATTACACAGACTGTAAGGAAAGTATTGAAAGTTGAAACAAACATTTTGACATCTCTTCGGATCTGTACGAATTGACTCCAGAAGATTCTATAACCCGGCGTTACCCGGATTTTCTTCTCCTTTTTTTTATTTTTCTTTTTTTCGAACCCACTCGCCAGTTGAATTTTTGCTTCCAAGGTGCCATTACGCAACGGTGTCATTACGGCTGCACCATTTCAATAAAACGTTTTTAAAATCTATACCATGCGTCTAAATCTTATCATTTAAAGATGTTTTTAGTATTTGTTAAATGCACGAAACTTAAAAATATTAAATTTGTTGATTTTTTTGCTTCCTAAATTATGCTCTTAAATTTACGTATTTTAACACTTCTATTTTTAATAACGGTTTTGTCAATACTGTTATTACAATATTTGCAAATCTAAAATTCTATTTTTTCGATAATGTAGGTCAGGAACCTTCGTAGACAGACATTTGCTGTCGCAGACTTTTTTGTAGAACTCTTCGAGGCGAACGATGTTGCCATTCGTAGTTATCACCTAACTCTAACCGTTTAGGAAACGTAAGCGAATCTCCCTTTTTTCCCATTTCTGTCGTCATTTAGGTTGAAAATCATTTTCTATCTTTCTTTTCACGCATTTTAAAAATAAGAGTTAGCTTGTTCATTCTATACATCTTAACTATATCCTTGCCAAATTTTATCACGATTGGTTCATTGGTTTAATCGTGATTAAGTAATAAACTGACAGACTCGCTTTCGCGTTAGGCATTTGTATATTAGTTTGACTTTTTAATTCGCATTGTAGCGCTTTCTTGTCTGAACCCACGTGACCTCTGAGTCTGATGACTGTCAAGTGTTTTACTGCCGCATCTTAGAGACGTGAAACCGGTCTCCTGATAGGATTCCTAGAATCAACGTCGGAAGTCGGAGGGATTGGACGCTGTTCGCTTGTAGTTGCTGTTCGATGAAAGCAAAGAGACAATCACAGCGTCCTGGCAGGTCACGTTCCGTCGTGGGATTTCTTATTCTGTGCCCCATGTGCTAGGGATATTGTGAGGGAAGAACTTCATCCATTGAATTAAAATAAAAACCTCCATCTTGTTATCGACCTCCGAATTCATAATGGGATATGGTTGTTTTTGCGTATGGGATATATAAAATAAAACTCAATATTTACACGCCGACGTTTCCATATAATAGTATATGTGAATGTAAATAATATTATGCAATTAAACTGTTTTATTCAACGTTTCATTAACATTTCCATGCTTTATTGTATCACTAATTTAAGCCAGGAGTGAAAACTTTGAATTTCGTGTGAGGAAGAGCTTCAACTTGTCTGGATAAAAAACGGACATGTACCATCGTGTTTGTATCAAAACCAGACATCTGTATTTTGAAAGGTAAATTTAACTGATTTCTTCTTTAATATTGCTATAGCGAACAGTTACTAATTAATTTAGGAAATTTAGATATATTTGTAAAGAAAATCGTAGTAATTTTAATGAAGGTATTCTCTGCAAGAAAATGTGCCATTTTTTAAACTTTCGGAATACAGCGCCTGTCCGTCTTTGATGTGAAGCCACTCATGTTCTATAATAAAAATTGTATAATAATAAATTTATTGTCAAAAAACAGTACAAACTGCGTATGACCACGTGGAGGACAATAAACTAATTTACTCTCCGGAAGAAAGCAAGGGACCATCCCATCAATTCCGATCAAGGGCCCTAAGGCAGAGGCGGATTCAAAAATTTCAGCAAAAGTTCCTAGATAAGATAAAAAGTTAGCTGCGAGTTATAATACATATATAATGTCAATATGTTTGTAATTTAACGCAAATATGTTTGTAAATTTACATGTACAAGTTATTATCGAACTATAGATTATTCTGAGTATAGTGTTTAAAAATCATAAGAGTTGAAAAAACACTAAATTCACGATTTATTGTTACAATAAACACGCCCCTAGACAAAGCCTAGAGAACCTGTATAAGAAATCCGCCTCTACCCGAAGGAAAAACGGAGAAAAACCCGGGCCAGGATGGGGCTACAGAATTAATGTACACAACAGTGCCAAAGTTGAGTACACATAAAACTAAATTAATATGAGCCATACGGCAACACAATCATGCAAGAAAATAGTTTTTGAAATTGTTATAAGTTATTTAAAAAGTGCTACAGCAATGTCGTGATAAAATACAAGACGGATTTAACTTTTATTAAAATCAATAAATTCTTTTACAGTGTAGAAGCACTGTATACACTTTTACAGTGTATATATTCTTTGATTATATTTGTATAATGGAATGTACTCTGATTGGGTTCGCACAACTGTGGCGTCATGGGATACAGCAGTATTATGTGAGTGTATGAGGTATAAAGGTGATATGAAAGGGTTCTGTGAAGTGCGAGTTAGTTTTAAGTTGAGTAAGTGTGCAGAATGAATATATATGGATCGAGGTATTACAAGGCACGACAATTAGTACAAAAATTTAGTAGTTATCAACGGAATCATAGTGTCATTTATAGTAAGGATGTATAAGGATAGTTGTAAGTCGTATATGTAGTTTTAAAAATATTTTTTGTTTGTATATTATGATTGAATTGATGTTGATATAAATTCTATCGAAACGTTGGCAAGTAAACATTGAGTTTTATTTTATATATCCCATACGCAGAAAAACAAAAAAAAACTTGTTTAAGATAATCAGTATTTTCAAAAATAAACTTGAAACTAGATTGTAGAAGAGAAAAACTGATTCTTCACTAAGCTCTGCTGTAAGTGTTGTTTTGTCTTCATTATATGACCTGCGCATTTTGGGAATGAATTTGCTTTTTCATTCCAACTGACATGTTCAGTTATAAAAGGTACCTTTAAGGTACTTCCTATGCTTTCCTAAGGGGCGAACTGTGTTATTTTCTATTTTTAATGTGATTAGTGTGCCGGGTATTAATGAAATAGAAGTATTGTGCTCATTAGTGTGTGCAGGGTTACATGGCAAAAAAAAAAAAGAATTTTTATTGTTGTTTGTGGTATGAATCTAATTACGATACGAATTGATGTCAAGGAGAGACCTTCCACCTGTCTAAGCATCGTCTCGCTCGTCCCTAGGACTCTGCAGCAGCACAACTTTCTCATCCCTAGTCAACAACAGTGGCGGATCCATGGCGGAGGGGGATGCTATGGGGGGCTATGGGGACTATCCCCCCCCCCAGTGGAAGTGAACTCTTAACCGATAGTATTAAAGTTGATAAATGGCATACTTTGTAAGAGTGTTACTAGGTTAATAATTGTTATTAATAATGTAATTGTTATTGTCATTAATAATATTTTATTTGAAGGTAATATTTATGAAATTTGTGTGTAAAACCGTAATATATAAACAAATAATGCTCCCCGGTTAGCCCACCCCGTTTTTAATACGGCCTAGATCCGCCACTTGCGGAACCCCCTACCCCTGTCGTGCGCGACAAACTGCGACGAGCGAAACCCGGGATGTTGCTTCCCCCGTTTTCTATCGCTGCAGCTCCGAGTTGGATTAGCATTAATTCGACGCCCGGGTTCTCTTCCATCCAGACACCGCCGCCGCCGCCTTCGACTTCTTGTCTCTCCGGAAGATGCTTCTTCTTCTTCTTCGTCTCCCCACCCATTCACTTGTTTTCAACCCCAACCCCTTCACCCTTCATCGCAGGCGCTTTCCTTCAGATACGGAGAAACTGTTGGCGAGCAGTTTGCAACCGCGAGTACGAAGTGGCTGTCGTGCTGTGGAGGGAGGGAGGGTTGGCACTTGGGGAAGTTGCTCTCGCCTTGGAACTTGCCGTTGCAGTTGCTGCTTCTGTTACCTTGTCGACGAAGGAACGGGTGTTCGATGAAAGACGATGTGAACTTCGTTTCATTTACGGAGGGAGCATCTCTCGACGGCTGTTTTTGTTCGCGGGGCGCTTACGATCTTCTCTTTTAACGAAACGTTTTGCTAATTTTGATTCGCTCGCTTTATTCCCACGGTTTACGTTTTACCAACACGAATTATTGTGCTCGTTTACGGCTACAGTATCTAAATCGTCAAAGAAAAACAACAACAAATTTTTATACTAAATTGTAATAATTGCTATATACATGCAACGTACTTGTACTGAGGGTAATACTAAAATTCTGTAGCTCCATTCTGGCCCGGGTTTTCCTCCGGTTTTCCTTCTTGCCTAGAAGCGGCATCTATTGAAATAATTATTAGCAAATTTAGTGTTATTTAATAATAATAAAAAAATTTATTGTCAATAACAGTACAAACTGCGTAAGACCACGCGGAGGACAATAAAGAAAGGGACGTATTCCATCGATTCCGATCAAGGGCCCTAAGGCAGAGAGAGGCGGATTCAAAAAATTCAGCATAAGTTCCTAGATAAGATAAAAAGTTAGCTGCGAGTTATNACGCAAATATGTTTGTAAATTTACATGTACAAGTTATTATCGAACTATAGATTATTCTGAGTATAGTGTTTAAATATCATAAGAGTTGAAAAAAACCCACTAAATTCACGATTTATTGTTACAATAAACATGCCCCTAGACAAAGCCTAGAGAACCTTTATCACCATTTACCATTTATCAACAATACTTTCCGAATGATTTATAGTTTGATAATAATACGTATATCTGAAATGACTTTCGTGTGTTTTATTAAATACAATATTTATTACTAATATGTTAATACTATAACACGTGTCGAACTAATTTTTTTTATCGTTAGGAGTTTGTTACAATTTTGAATCCGCCTCTGCCTTAGGTTCCTTCATCGGAATTGATGGGATGGTCGCTTGCTTTCTTCCGGAGAGTAAAATATTAATATTAACCCCACGTGGTCATACGCATACTGCTTTATTTTACAATAAAGTTTATTGTTTATATAAATAATTATATGTAAGACTCTTGTAGTGAGTATCAACTCGACCTTTGCATAATGAATCGAAAGGTGATTACTTAACTAGTGTGTTATATTTACGCGGATAATTATTTCGTCTCAAAATATTTCGTGAACGTGTAAATAAATTGCGTGTATTATTTTGTTCTCAAGTTCGTGACATCTCGAATGGACATCCTTCCAAATGTCCTGTGTACTACTTCGCATACATCGGGATTTTCACATTTGAAACACACTTCACTGACCATTTAAGTGATACACATACTATTTAATAATTCGATGAAATGCTCATTCGAGTCTCGTGTGAGGTAAGAAAAATCTTTGAAAATAAGTTACCTCCTGAATCATAGAAATTTTTTATCTACATCCAAAAAAGTTGTATTATTTTTAAAAACAGCTTTTTATGGAGATCACAGGACATTTGGAACTGATATTTACTTTCTTTCTTTTTCTTTTTTTTTTGCAGTTTCTTCTTGTACGATAATTTGAAATGGAATACAACTTATACTCACGAACGAAATTTTTCTTTTACTGAAGTGACAAATACAATTTTCCCTCCAGGGGAAGATGTCGAAAGCAGAATATATATATTTGGTTCTGTTTTTCAAGTTATGAAAAACGATTTTACCGCCGTCAACCTCAATTTGTAATTGTACGACAAGTGCGCCAACTGCGCGGCGCCATGTGGGCTGCTAACAGACGAGTTCTCAGTTTGCACTTTTCTTCGTAAGTGACGTATTCATAAAACAAACATACAATGTAATTTAAATAGATAAACAAAGACATATATTGAAATAATACATCTCGAATTGAGTGTTATTTAATAGTTCTGATTTATAAATAATACTTCCCGATTAATCTATGGTTTGATAATAATACATTATCTATCAGGTTCTATTTTATTAAATACAAATTCGTTTGTATTCTATTAATATTATAACAGTTACCGAACTATTTTTATCCGTATCTTAGGAGTGCGCTAAAACGTCGAAGCCTTAGCGTCTGCCCTTGAGTCATTTGATCGGAATTGATGGAATACGTCCCTCGTTCTGCTTCAGGTTGAAATTTCGTTTATTATCCTCCATGTGGTCAAATGCAGTTACTAACTGTTTTTATTGAAAGTAAATATGTGTAAAGAGGGTAATTGGATTGACATTTGCCCGGCAGAACGAGAACCGCAGTCAATGAATTTTTTATTTCGTCAATGATGCTTTACTCCGACTTCATCGAACGCTGTGCTTCTTCATTATCTGAACATCCTCTCCGGTTGCTTTTGGCATCTCGCAACGAGGGGACACGTAAGTGCGAGGTAGAGCGCGCATTTAAGGCAAGAAGCACCATCGCAATGCGAATGCGAATGTTAATGATCTCTCTCTGCGCGCGCGTTACCACATAGGCATCGAGACTTCCCTGGTGGCAGGTTGAGGTCGTAGATGGTGGATGTCTCTCTCTCCACTCGAAAAGAAACGCGTGAACCTTTTTATGTCCATTTTAAATCTCCTCGTGTCCATTCTACGTACAGTTTCTTTCGATACAGATTGTATGCAGACTGGATGCAGATTGTATTCTCTCTCTCTCTTCTTTTTTTTTAGTGCAACTCGTACAAATTGACTAGCGCAGTCCTAGCGGCATCTCAACTTACTACTTGCGGCCCCTGTGCACTCTGTGAGTTGGTTGCGAGGCAAAAATTTAGGCCTCGTTTCACCGAATGGAGAATAATCGCGGTTTAATTAATCACGATTACATTGTATGCGTTTCACCATGCAAAATTAATCAATGGTTTCGTTCAGTCAACAATCAATTAATCAATGTTGGAAGTACATTTGCTGTGCAATCTATCAGATACTGGACAACACGGTATCCTCACACGCCTTCGAACATACGACACGCGCGGTTCATACGAGTGCGAAACAAAACACATCATTCTTTAGCAGCTGCTAACGGAGCGACCTCTATGATGTTGCTTCGCAGATAATGCTTACACGCGAGATAAGAATACTTAATTAAAATACCTAATTAGAACAAATGCATCCTGGGGCAAGAACATTAACAGAGTATAATCGTTATTTTATTTTAGGAATTTAGGATGAGAGCTTGCGAAGTCAATCAACATTTCAGCCGGATGCGATGCTATCTGCTTGGAATAACGATGGAGGATTTTTTTTTTGTGTGTGTGTGTGAGATGGGCGTAGCGGGATTCAAAAGTAATTGGGAGACAATGTATAAACGTTATGATACGATTGAGATCATATGGTGGCAAAGTAAGAGTGATTTTCCAAAGAAATCAAAGATCAATACAACGTGCTTTTATTCAATTTATCACGAAAAATGCTTTTGTCCAATGAAAGAATATAATTCACTCCTAAATCAGATAAATTATAAAAAAGTAACAATAAAGAAAAATACAATGGGTTGCTATGGGGATACAGCTTAAAGTAAATATAAATTGAAAGCTAGACATGATATTTTGGTGGATAAGTGCTAGAGGAGTTATTGCACTTTGATAGGTCAAAATATGCATTTTCTATGAGTATCGTTCGGGCAAGTATTTGATTCATTCATTATGTGGTTACGGCATTTTTGAGTGCGATCCACAGTATAAAGTTTATTCCTTAATAGTCTGGTCGTTTTTAAGCACTGTTTTTAATAAATCATTATATTTTTGCAAGAAGCAGGTTAAGTGTCATCACAAACAACAATAATAATTCGCTGAATAATTTTTTTCGGCACATAAAATTAATCGGCAAAACCGTCAAACTATCACGTTTTTTTTTCTCGAACATTTCAGGTTTTTAAAAATTCTTGTTCATCGATTTTTAACGCGTGCATATTCAGAACGTGAAATCTACAGGTGTTACCTCCTCCTTTTTTTCTCTCTTCGATGTTTGTTTGTTGTACTCTCCACAGCTATTAGAAGTCAGAGTTCTACTATTAAAAAAATCAGATAGAGGGAATGACTATGAACGCATTTCGTAAACAATATCAAATGGTGCAACATCCCCCTTCAGGGCAGTCGAGGTGGGTGGTGCAGTGGGTAGCGCACCTCAGGCCAGAGTAGGGGGTCCCGGGTTCGAGTCCCGGTCCATCGCAAATTTCACCTGACTGTTGACATTCCAAACACTCCTCCACGAGTAGGTACTCGGAAGTTGGGTGTTAAAATGTCAAATGGTATCCAAGTAACGGAACAAGATGTATTGCGGTGGAAAATCAAAAGACGAGAGAACAGAAATGAATCAATCGTATTCGGAGGGAAGTCATGGCTTGCGTGGGTTGTTGGCCAGCCTGCTTGTGTTTGGCGGCACTACCGTCCACTGGTCACGATATCCTCGCTCACCACCGAGACACTCGGAGTTGAATTCCTAACAGAGCGAGGAAAAAAAATTGTAGCTTTCCATATTAATGACCCACTTCATATAGCTACATCAATTGAAAAGTGAATCCTCTCCTTATAACTCCTTATATCGCAAACTATTACTTCTACTAACCCCTCCATGTGGATTAAGTTGATGGTAAACCCAGATAAGCGGCCCACCTATACTCCTTCCATTCTACCCTCCTATCTTCTATCGCTCCATGTAGATAAGCTTCAATAGCACTGAGCTACGTTTCCCATTTATGAATACTACAACAAAAAAAAAGAAGTGACGGAATAAGGTGTGTCGCAGAGGAAAATCAAAAGAGAAAAAAAGAGAACATCGTCGAGGTGGTGCAGTGGACAGCTTCCCTGCGGTGAGAGTAGGCGGTCCCGGGTTCGAGTCGCGGTCCGTGGCAATTTTCACCTGACCGTTGACGATGCGAACACTCCTCCACGAGTAGGAACCCGGAAGTTGCGAGTTCGTCTTGTATTATTTTTCAGACAAGAAAACCCGAACGTACAAAAGGATACTAAATCTCCACGTTTATCGTCCGCGTGTCAGTGTTGACTGATGTATGTTCTTCTGCGGAAGAGGAGGCAAGTGATAGAGGAAGTAAAGCGTGTCTCGTTTATAGTCTTCTTCTGTTGCTCTGATTTATGCGCTACTCGTCGTTTCCGCTCTTACACTCTCCCTCTTTGTTTATCATCATCATCATCATCAGAACATTCCACTTTTCTTTTCGATGTCCTTGTTTCCTTTGATCGATTTGTTAAGAGGTCAGAGTGAACTCTTTCCATATGTCTCTAAAAGTTTTGCTCTTACGAATATGGTCTAAATGTTTGTTGTGGAAAGTATCTGTCCATAGTGGAGAATTACGAAGGTGCTGCTACTTAAGAAGAATGTTAACTCACGATTTGGTTGTGCAACTAGCCAAGTCAGCGTTTGTATTCACAAACCAAAAGAAGAAGAAGAAGAAATTTTTTTAAACGGCGTGAGTGGGGGGGGGGGTAGGGGGGATGGAATGTAGAGGGGAACGAGATATTGTTGAACGTGCGTTATCCAGGAAGTTGGGATTATTTTATTTATTAAGAATTTATTATTTATTTATACGATTTATTATTGTATTTATTTATCAAGACTTGTTGGACCGAGACACTGCGCGGGTTATCTGCTTGGCGTGTTAACTCAAGGGTCTCGAGAAAAATCGATTTTTGTGCAAAAGGAACCTATACAGTTTCATCAGGTTAACATAAATAAACACGCAAATGAGACGCCATTGCAATTCATTTTATTGCAATTCATACACCAACGAAAAAAAAAAAAAAAAATGATTCAAACAAAAATAGAGTCGGAAGCAAAAGAGAAGAATGAAACTGGCGAACTCCTTCCCCCTGCCACCGTTCTGCCCCTACCCAAGAAACACATCGCGTCATCCCCCCTTATTTCCGTTAAACACTCAAAATGTTTGTGACACAGCGTTCCAGCCAGCAAACCATTATTTTACGCTGAAAAAGAGAAGAGAAAAAATACACGAGGCTGGATGATCCGAGGCCGGATGATCCGAGGCCGGATGATCCGAGGCTGGATGATCCGAGGCCGGATGATCCGAGGCCGGATGATCCGAGGCCGGATGATCCGAGGCCGGATGATCCGAGACCAGAAGATGGAATATAACATTTCAGCTGCGTAGGACCTTTGTCAGGTGTAACGAATATTATTATTAAAAAAAACATTAACATGGCAACAGAACATAGCAGAATATGAAATAACATTAACATGTGAACAGAAGATGGAAAAATTCATCCACTTTTAGGAAGTCCATCCAAAGTTAATCATATGCTTAACAATAATAGATGCAAGAAATGGACGTAAAGAGCGAATGGGAATAAGTTCCACTGAACCGTTGATGTAGAACCAAGATATTAAACAACATGAAGATTGCGTGTGGAAATATATATTACATGAATTAAAAGAATTGCCTGAAATTTTTCAGGTTCTGTTGTCATGTCAGCATGGACTGACATATCGTTGGCTCTTCTCAGAAAATGACCATATTGTTTTCATTCACACTCTATAAATTAGAAAATATCTTGAGAAGCAAAAGGCTGTTTACTGACACTCGCATTTCACCTACATTGCTATTTTCATTATTCTCATTACATCCTGACCCGGGTTTTTCTCCGATTTTCCTTCGGAGAGAAGAGGACTTTTTACACAGACTCGCCAGGCTGTTACTTAAGAGAGGCGTCTATTGAAATAATACATTTCGAATTCAGTGTTATTTAATAGTTACGATTTATAAACACTATTTTCCGAAACATCTATGGTTTGATAATAATACGTTCTGGTGAAATTACTTTCTTGCGTTCCATTAAGTAGAAATTTGTTGGTATAATGTTAATATTATAACACACGTCTAACTTTTTATTATCTAAGGAGTGTGTTCAAATTTTAAATCCGCCTCTGCTTTAGGCTCCTTGATCGGAATTGATGGGATGGTCCCTTGCTTGCTTCCGGAGAGTAAATTAGTTTATTGTCCTTCGCGTGGTCATACGCAGTTTGCACTTTCTTTGACAATGTTTACATGATAAGAGTCACTCATCAAACGCTCTTTGCATACAGTGAGGATTCTTAATCCATTCTTGACCCAGCAACAAACAAAATCATCACCACAGTGATTATATTGTTCCTGCCTAAAATTAACATTCATACTTTCAACATTTATCATTACTTAATAAACTGTGTGTGATTTTGTACTTTTGGCAGTTCGTAGATTGCTCTTCTTCTGCTCCTACTTACGTATTTCCATCATTGTTTTTTTTATTATATATATTTTTAAGTTTCTTCAACTCTGTACAACCCTGTTCCTTGGTGATATTAGCAGGAATTCTTGGCCATTGTCTTCCTTTTGTTTTCAATTCCATCTGTACAGGAATTTTACTTGAGATTCCTTGACCATGTAGGATAAGGTTCGGGTTCGAAGGACCATAAATGTACACGCAAATTACAGAACTTGAGGAAGGTAGATGAAGTGTGTTTAAACCCTGGACATGCTAACAAAACAGTTTAATGACATGAAACAAGTAATGAAGGAATACAAAACTGATATTCAGGTGATATTCTAGGATGAGGTGAGACGATCTGCTTATTCAGACGCTTGGATGACGTTGGGTTAGTGATTTTGAGTTGAAGGGCTGGAGTGCAGTTCGCGGCCAAAGTATGCTGCGGTGCGTGGGGCGGCGTGAGTACGCTCGTCCGTTGCTTCCTTTAAATGGCTTGTTGCAATTGAGCGAGTGTCCCCATGTCGGGACTCGCTTCGGAGAAGCGCGCTGCTCGTGCGCTGGCGTCAGATGAGAAGTATTGTGATGACTCGTTGAGTGAGTTGCAGCGAGTGAGAGCGGTCGCTCTTCGGAGTTTACTCCTAGCGGCGAAGGGCTCACACGATATCTCTGGTTCACTGGATCGATCAATAACGTGACGTCACAGAAGGAGCGTATATCAATCACCCATCTTACTCGTCATGACAGACTATTTGACGCTGTCCTGGCTGGAATAAAGTTCATAGAAGCCCAAATCGAGAGATGGTACTCAATATGCACTTGTCTAATGGTCAGATATGTAAAAAAAAATTCTCAATTCCAACCTTTTTGCCTTCTTTTATTTACGTGAAATCACTCCTATCCATATTTTATTGCATCTCGTAATGTCTCTAATAATGTTACGTATCTTTCGAAATCTTCGTACCTATCCTTTGATGCAACCCATCTTAGTAAAAAAAATCCGTGATGCTTCATCCTTTTCGCATACATCGTTCGTGTCCGGGGATTCGATTCCCAGACCCCACACTCATCTTCTTGGTTTAGAAGAGCTCTGCTCTGTAGTGTAGTGTTCTTTCGTCGACGTCGTTCTATCTCCCTTCCTTCGTTTCAATTCCCATGCCCCTTTGCTTATCCCGCAGCTGCATCTGGTACCTTTATCGCAGCGCTGCCTGCCACGCCGGAAGCTGCACGACGCCCTCCGGCTGCAAACGCGGCGTTTGATTTGCGCGCGTCGCGGTCACGATCGCATCGAACCTCCCTCCCTTTTAATCTCCCTTTAATCTCTCAGGCGTTCGTTAAGTGATCGTAAACAAGATCATCAATAACTGTATTCTTCTTACGAATTACTCGCGAGACCCTCCAATACACTGCGGGCGCTCTCGTCGACGCTGCATTTGTATCTGCACAAATGTTGCAAATCAGATCTTCCTATATAAGCAAAATATAATTCTTCGTCGATGGACTTTATCGGAGAAGTGAATGATTTTGTTTCTTTGGAACATCCTAGATCAAATTATTTAGATCTAAATAATAATAATAAACTTGAAGAAATTAAAGAACTTGAAAAACTCCCGTGTAAGATTAAAGATTGGGAACTACAAGCCCAGCAAGGTACAGCTCATATCCTCCTCAAAGTGTTGTAGGGAACCACAATGGAGGACTTGTTCCTGAGGAAGCTGGTTGCCACCTGGAACAATGTTGTACTCCCCAAAGAATAACAACTATCTTTGAGAAATAAAATACAATAATAATAATAATAATAATAATATAGCACGTGGCCACGGTGTCAGCGTGATTGCCCGTCACCAAGTCATCCCGAGTTCGACACCCGAGCGGGCCAAGATAAAATTTGTAGCTCTTTGTATCCATGTCCCAGTTTAATTAGCTGCGACTAACAACCGCAGTTGTAATGCTCGGATACAGTGGTCTGGATCACATCTAGACGCTGCTCCAATATCGGTTATTAAGACGAGTCTAGTAAGTAAACTCAAATCACTAACTGTGCCTTACTGGTACTCGTCTTGCCCGAAACGGAAATACATAATAATGATAATAATAATAACAATTACATTTTAGAATACAAGATGAAAACTGGGAGGATATTATTTACATTTAACGTTGGGAAGCGAAACTAAGGACGAACCCTGTGTAATACCTCAAGCGATTGAGCAAGGCCCCAATCAGGACGGAATCTTCTCATATTGCTTGTGGCAGCGTTATCCAAATCTTAACTCTCTTAATGATGATAAAAATACAGTGTTTTAGAGACTACATAAAAGTAATTCTTCTTTGCCATAGCTTACTTCGAGGAAATTCAGAAACCCACGGTAGACGGTTGAAAATGTGTCACTAGTGTAATATTTGTACAAATATCGCAATAATAGTTATTTGACTGCGCTTTTGGAAATTAAATTAAATAAACAATATTGCCTTGCAGTAAATTTCTTTGTTGGTTAATTAAAAGCTTTTTGGGGGCTAAAATCATCATTTGTGTCTTATTCTGTGATCACTAGTACTTCGTAAAAGCATTTGCTTCACGAACTGAGACGACTTTTTAAAAAAAATTAATCTACTACTGTCACATTTGAAATTCGATTAAAAAAATATATTCTTCGTGTGAAGAATAATAATTAATTGTAAAGAGATGAAAAGGTACATTATTTCAAATATAGTTTCTTTGATTGAGAGAGAAATAAATTGTATTTTCCGGTACCTGTGATTTTAGGAGAAAAATCTCAAAGTCGAAAATACGAAGCTTTCGTATTGTTTTAGTGATATTTTGTTTTCTAATAAAGCTTTCGATGTCACTCTAAGTAAATGAGCTGCCATGGTGTGCATTTTTTCCCGTTCTCGGAATGCATAGCGTGTTGGTGTGGCATTACCTCGGCGAAGCGGGGCTGAATAGCTCATTATATCACGTCGTAGGAGAGAGCACGCGGTACAGTGCCATGAAAATTCATTCTCCTTACACAAGATCCAAAATGATTTTATCGAACTTGTAGATGTATCTACTCGTACAATGTGTACATTAAAAAGATTTCATTTATCTAATCTGCTTTAAGATGTGAATTCTATCCTTCTTTCCAAGTTTTAGTAAGATATAATTGCTAGTTAAAATATAGCTAGATCTCCAAGAATTATGTTGAAGGTAAATTTTTAAAACTATTGATAACATTGAAAAAAACGTTCTTAATTCAGTATGCATCTGCTAAGCGAGTTTACACTGACACTGACAACACTTCTGATTGGTTTACTTCATTATATTTATAAATATTTAACTAAAACTTTCAATCCTTGTGTATATTCCTGATATATTAGGTATAAATTCTGAATATTTTTGTTGAATTAGCATTGAGAATTGTACATACATTGGTGTTTTATCTAAAGCAAAATTAATATTCTCTAATTAATTCGTAGTAAAACAACCGCGGAAATAATATTGTTGTTGTCTGGACGGTTCTTTCCTTCCTAATTTTGATTTTGATTTTTAAATTGTGAGTTTGTGTTATTTTTGGTCCTTGTAGAACGATGATGTGGCCCACTGTGGATCAATCGCGTGCGACTCGCTTGTGTCGTGCAACAAGTCCCTTCTCGGTGATTGGCTTTTGAAAGTCTTCAAAACGCGTTCCGCCACTCAAATATACTCTGTTTGCGCGTGAGGATTGGTGTTATGAGATGCCGATATCGTTAAACGATCACACTTTTTGCTAGTGGAATAACTACGTGTCATTCCTCGCTTTTTATCACACTTCCCAGACTCTGTTGTTACGGCACGAAAATCTTTTCATCTATCACTCCTTGTTTCTGAAACGAATTTGGACTTTTTACGGAAAACGACACCGTTTCTATTAAGTACGAGGGGTATGTTATTAAAATATGTTTAATAAGAAGAAAAATAATGTAAATATCATGAAAAAAAAATTCCCTATATTTTATTTTACTTTTATCCAAGTGTTTTAGATCTTTCTTTTATATATATATATATATATATATATATATATATATATATATATATATATATATATATATAT
>NNCF01128097.1:1828110-1839012 GCA_002313205.1 Laupala kohalensis | reverse complement strand
CAATTCCCGGTGGGATCAGGAAAAATGTGTAGCTTTTCACTTCCATTTCTACTCCTACTAACACCTCCACGTGGACCAAGTTGTTGGTAAATGTACCTAACAGTAATCCTATTACCCACCTCCTAACGTCCCATGTAAAGAAGCTTGAATAGCACGCTAGATTTCCCCATTTACGAACCAACATTTAAAAACGGAAAATTTTCTAGAAATGTAAGTAAACTTCCATCATTCCCGTGACTTAAAAGTTGGTATTTTTTTTTAAAGAAGTGTATTACACCATCCATTATAATTGCAATTATCTCATTTATGTGGCAACCGGTGAGGCATATTTTTTTAAATTGAAATCGCACTAAGTGCATGTTATTCTGGTTATTTAGGCCGATTTCAAGTTGTTTATTTTTTTATTTTTACCTTCGCTAGTACTACCTTAATCTCGAATTTTTCATCCTAATTTGAGCACTTATCATGAACAACGTCCTACCCTCCAGTTTTATGATTATTACGCGAATTACGGGTTCGCGTTGCAAGTTAACGAGAATCAACTATAAATCGTTGAATTTGCAAAGGATTTCCTAAGCGAATTGCTTGCGTGGCAATCATAAGCTGTTGAACTCTGTTGTGTTCAGGACGGATTAAGCAATTACACGAAGACTTTGAATCGTCTAGGACTTCACTTCCTTAAAACGAGTTTTTTAATAGCTTAATGGTCTCTTTATCGTAAAGGAAAACATTTTTGATTCTGTTATTTTGCTAAAGATTGGTTAGAAGCTAATTTTATTCCATTTGCATTTCTTTAGTTTGTTACATGTGCGTTGATGTTTTCAATAAATATAGTTGCTGTGGTTTGAATATATTTCCATTGTTCGTTACAGGCTTCTCGTGGAAAATATTACCTGTTATAGTCGACGAATAGAAATAAGAAACACAGCAATGCACAAGTTCATTTTAGAAAAGAACTAACATGATAGATAATTATCATAAATCTTCTTTGGTATGGCATTGTGAGTTTTCTGGGTCAATTGAGTTCATGTTTATTAATTTGGTACTATATTGCTTATGTTGAAGGTGATTTATTGTTACTATGACTACATAAATTTAAGTTCCTCGTTATGCATTTCTTATTACAAAATGTGTTACCGTGGAAACCAGGGAGAGGCACACCTTGTTTTCTTTTCATGTTGTTTTCATAGACTTTATTTTCTCCTACTTACACTTCTACTATAATTGTTTTCTGATACAATGCCAGAACTTTTCATTCAATTTTATTTTGCCGTGGAATATGCAGTATCAGATCCGTCTCTACCCTTTCTTTTGTAATCAGTATGTACGCCTCTTAATAATTAATCAGATTATTAATATCCTCGCAATTATTCAGTGTGCAACCAACTAATTATATACTTCTGTACTTAATGATTACGGTTAGATAATCTTGGCATAATGAATATTGTGTATCTTAAAGTTCAGAATCGTTATAAATTGTGTGCCGACTCCAGATATTTTTACAATGCAAATAGAGGTATAAATTCGTATTTCTTTGGATACGATCTATTGAACCTAGCCGTTCGTTACAAACTTGTCATCGTATGTTAAACTTATCAGCAGTTAACATTTATCTCCCGTATATGTATCTATCCTTCTATGATTATCGTGGTGCGTGATTTGTGGTGTAATATATAATGCAGATAATCATTTTCTTGAATTATATTTTATTTATTTTTCGGCTAATATGGAAGAAACAGTATATTGTACTATGCAATGTAATAATGTCTCAATTTCTAAATTTACATTATTTCGAAAAGTATTGGTGCAAAGACATAAGTCATATTTGTAATGAACAAATAAAATTCTCTGCTTCTAAAACAGTTAAACGTGTAATATAAAAGCAAATGCATTCTATGCAGACCTTCATCACAACCCGTACAATTCGGTATTTGGGGTCTGATTTCAATTTCTCTACCAATTTTATGATTATAATATATTTCCTTTCACTTCTCCGTAACTGTGCATTTTATCTTTCCAAATCTTTCTAGACTTTCATTTTCAAGACTCTTTCAAGAAATTGTAAAAACGTATGAGGAGGTTGAGAACTTATGAATGATTCATTATTTTCAAGGGTCTATGGGAAACTTTCAATCGAAATATCAGTTGTAATATATACTTTGATATTCATGTAAAATGTTAATTCTTAATTTTGTCGTGTTGCACATTTCTTCCACTGGATGGATCTCGCCTCAGATAAAGTGAAATACCTTTCTCAGATAAATGTGATGTAAAAAATACTTCGGTGAATTTACTGCAAATCAAAGTAAATCTCCTCACTTTCCTGTTTTAAAGTTGATCTTATTTTGTCAAAACGTGTTTTCTCCATGAAATATAATTGGAATTATTTCATTTAAATAGCTTGTGAGGTATGGTTTTTTTGTTTTTTTTAAGTTGAATGGCGGATTAAGACCGAACAAAACACCTAAAACGGTTTATGGTTTTTATTGTAATAAATAACAATAACAATGATAATAACAACCACATACATATGTGGGTGGGTGGGGGGGATAAATATTTTTACTCTCCGGAAGCAAGCAAGAGACCATCCCATCAATTCCCACCAAGTTCCCGAAAGGCCGATGTATACTTCGTGAAAGAGAGTTCAAATTCCTCTTCTTGTAATTCTTCTTCTTCCCTGGATTCGATGGTGTGTCGGTGGTCGCTCCAAGCCTTCCGTGCACCTGCCATGAACCGGAGTGGGATTCATTCGTCAAGGGTCACGCGTCTGTCATGAGACTCGTTCACGACAGAGATCGTCTCTTCTTCCATCGCCCTTCCTTTCGTCCCCTTGTTCTCGCCTCGTAGCGATTGAGCCAACAACATAGGATAACCTTGCGAATCTGTTCACCAGGAACTAGAGGGTTCATTTTGCTCTTGAAAGTTATCTACATATAGCTATAGGAGGTAGGACGCGGGTGATATGTCTCTTGTTAGCTGGATTTACCAAAACCTTGGGTCACATGCAGTGGTTAGTAGGAGTAGTTAGGAATTATAAGAGTAAGTGACACTAGAAGCATAAGGAAGTGAATACAACATGAAGAAGAAGGGCGATTCGCTTTTTCAATAGTCACGGCTATATGAATTGCGACATTGAAGTAAAAAACTACAAATATTTTTCTGATCCGCTCAGGAATTGAACCAAGCATGCCAGCCATTGAGCTACCAGAGGGGTAGGGTTGAAATAAAATTATAAAGGGTCTGCAAAAAAGGGCTGGGTTCGGCGTTGCCTTTTGCTTCATTCTTC
Source organism: Laupala kohalensis (assembly GCA_002313205.1). NCBI lineage: Eukaryota > Metazoa > Arthropoda > Insecta > Orthoptera > Trigonidiidae > Laupala > Laupala kohalensis. The sequence goes on along the minus strand of NNCF01128097.1, from coordinate 1,835,726 downwards.
ACGTTGTTGGGATCACTTATTTTGTCGCTACCGCTCTGCGAACTTTATTTTCCCACCCTTGTCGTCTTTCGGTTAGTGAGGGACGGCCATTGCTGGTGGTGACTCTTATTATATGCAGTGTTGATTGCTAAGACTGGTTGTCGGAGGTTTGTTCACAAGATATGTAAATTTTTTACTCCTAGGACTTAAATTTATCATACGACGGTCATTTGTAATTTTATGACGATTCCACACTTTTACTCAGTATTGTCCGACCAATGAATTAAAACATTATATCGCCTAAGTATTTCCCTTTATTTTTTCAAGTGGAGTTGTTTTGTATTTCAATAGATCTGAATAAAAAGGATGGGCTCAATAAAGTAGATCATCTCTGAACCGAACACCTTCATTCTAACCGATATGCTCCAATGAGAGAGATTGTTCGTTTTTAAAACACAACACACGTCACTTACAACTTATTTTGGACGACACCATAAAAGTATTGCGAGCAAGACAAGGTATGTCGATGTTCGGCATAGGTTGTATTTACCATATAGTATAAAGCAGATGTAGGCGTACAGTTCCGCTTTAATTCGTAAGGCCTCACGGCTACCATCTGTTGATAAAATGTTGGCGGATGCTTTAGTTCATGTGGTTCAAACACGTAAACAAAAATAAACAGAAAAAGATAAAATGATTGAAGTGGCTTACGATTGATTAATCCAGTCGCACCTTCATTTTTGCAAAGGTACGTCGAGTACACGGAACATTACTTTACGTTAAAACTGAGTTCACACACAAGTGTTGAAAACAATTGTTCTTGAATGACCGTATTTTGTTTGGCGTATTCATTTGTCAAAACAATTGTGAATCAAGCAAAACAAATAATGTGAACGAGAAACAGGCTGGCCAAAAGTAAATCGCAATGCCTGTTTGTGAGTACTGCGTGAAAATCAGAAAAATAAAGAAACCGGTTGATAAAATGTTGGCAAGTATTATTTTTTTCTGAAATGGGATAAAATAAATATAAAAAATGTACACAAAGCTACTATAATCCAATTTTCATAACTTTTTAAACATAATCTAGTCAGTATTTCTGTTCCAAGGTATAGTATATCCCCTCTAAACCGGCTTCGGATTATCCGACCTATTCCGCGGAAATCCCATCTCTTATTATCTGTGTTTCAACGTAGAATAGCTGCTGGTAGGTAGTGACTCAAACATTGATGTTTGACGGACCTGTGCTGGAAAATTCCTGGAATGGAAAATGGGGTGACGCGAATTTTGTTGTGCAATGTGTTTGAGTTGTGAGGGTTGAGAACGGGGGAGGGGGAGGGATTTTGACTGTTTGATTCCTGTGTTACTTTCGAGTCTATATTTGTACGAATCAATATTTTAGTGTGAATGTATGTATGTATGTATATACAGTAAAATGCAATGCAATGATGTCTGATGAAATCTTAGGCATTTTTGTACGAAAATCGTTCCGACCCAGTCCGGTTAAGAGGTGTTCTACTGGACATAATATACCTTCTTCAGGGTTTCCTTCTACCATTTGTGTTGGTCGAATGTTCCTGATGCTGTAGGATTTGCCTGTTGGCGAGGTTCGGGCCATGAGGTCTGCTCTTCCACCTAACCGATGGACTTGAATTGGGAGGGAGCCCAGGGTTGGGTTGCCACGGAAGTTACCGTACCGAACCGACATTAGTCTGGAGTAGGTGAGGGAATCCCCAGCTGAAGGCCACCTTGTTCGGCCGAGCAGGGTTTGAACCCACGCTCTACCGCTCAGCGAAGACGCTACCACTACACCACCGCTTTCAAAAACCGAAATTTCTCTTTTTCCGAAGTAGTATGATACCGTTGGGGCGAGGATCTTCCCCGCAGCATCTGCGTTCAAAGGGAGAGAAGCAGCCGTCTGTCACGGAGAGCGAATTTGTGCCTCGTGTTCTACCCTGCGCTTTGCAGCTTCCTTTACAGAGGCCGGCGCTGGAGTTCAGTATCACGACGAAAACGTTGCCGCTCTGAACTTTGATCTGCGTACGAAGTCGGACGAGTGTTCGGCGCCAGTCGGGAGCCAGTCATCGCTGCTGCTGTAGCGGAGGCGCTCGGATTTTGCTCATATTCTTCTTTGTCGTCTCGCTCAACTTCAGCTCAGCTCCCTCCGCTTGGGTTCCCCCGGATGCTTTATATATAAGACAGTTGCCTTTTCGTTCTTAATTTTTGTGAAAATGTCATGCATGTATGAAAGAGAAGGAGGGTTTTTGATACTGTTGCACTGCAGTTTTTGATACTGTTGCACTGCATTGCAGCGGAGTAGAGGGGTTTAGTTCTGCGAAAGAAGAGGCCAATGTTTCTATTGCGACATATTCCCACTCTTCTTCTCGCTGTAGACACGTGGGTGTTTTACTCGTGTCAGTAGAATCTTAGTGAGTTTACGTCTGGTTGCTTACACCTACATCGTCAGTAATAGCTATGCCAACTGACGGACTGAGTTCTTGACCGCTAACCTTTGCCCGAAAGGACACTGCATGAGGTTAGCCTTTCCACGGGTTATAGTAGCCTTTGAGTGAATGCCGTGGCGTGCCATCTGGAAAGGGGGAAGCTACGCCATGTCATATGTCTCTCCGTTGGCTACAGCTCGTTACTTCCTTCCTTTCTTCCGCTGCGAGGAGTGAGTGTACGTCTAGATTTTAACGCCTACATCTGCCAATTCGTAGAACCGGTAGTAATAGATATCCAACTGTGACGGACAGGTGTCTCGATCTCTAACCATTTGTTCTGCCTGACACTGCCTGAAAATAACTTTTCCATGGAATTAATCATGTTACGTCGAATGAAAATGGGAGACGGGACCGGGATTCGTCTCCCATTTTCATTCGACGTAACATGATTAATCTGTTACCTGGCGGTGAGGTTCACCGCAATCTAAGAGATTTCTACTTTTCCATGGAAATTTCACAAGACTCTTCTTAAGGATAACAGCTACAAATAGGCAGAATACGTTTACTATTGATGAATTACAAGAGCAGATAATTTAAATTGGGCGCTAATCAGTAGAAATGTATCTTCACTTGCAGAACTGTTGTCTAAGAAGCTTACTAATGTGTCTGCCAGAGTTCGATTCTGTGATAACGAGAGGCGGAAGGGCAATCCACTGAATATATCAAAAATCTACGTGACCGAATCGTAAAAGAAATATTATATATTGGCTTCGAAAGACATTGTTTTCAAGTACATAACCTAAAAGTGACATGAATACCAAAGAATTCAGACAAGGTCTCACCTGTGAACTTTTTTTAATTTCTGTGTAATTTGTGGGTTGCGTCTGCTTGGATTTTAGAATAATTCGTAATTACATTAAAGCTGTGTTTGTTTTTGTAGATTGTTTGTATTTATGTTCTTCATTTAGAAAAAGGTGAAAATATAACGCTACGAAACTAGAGAAATATGGAAACTAACATACAATATTTCTATGATTTAGAATATTATACAAAAAAGTCCCCGGGGAACTCCGCGCGAAAAGAACTTTAAAAAATACAGACCTGTTAGCACGTGTTTAAATACCCTCTGCGAAGTAAACTTTATCAATTTCCAGAAGCAGTTTTTCTTTGAATGTCCATGTAATTTTTATGTTGAAAAAAAATAAATGATTTAATTTCAGTTTCATTTCAAATTTAGTTTCTTTTCTGCCCCTCAGGTGGCGCAGGTGGTAGCGTTCTTGCTCTTCACCAAGTCATCCCGGGTTCAATTGCCGGTGGGACCAGAAACATTTGTAGCTTTTCACTTCAATGTCCCAGTTCATATAGATGTGACCACTGAAAATCAAACATTCCTTCCTCTATACAGCTCCTCCTAGTGTCAATAACTCTGACTATTACTAACTATTTCTACTAACTCCTCCACCTCAATTTGTTGCTATACTCAGCTGTGCGGCCCACCTACTAACAATGACCTACCACCCGACTCCTACCTCCTATCGCTCCATGTAGATAAGCTTCAGTAGCACTAAGCCACATTTCCTCCCATTTACAAATACAACAAATCGCGATGAACGCCAGGTAATTCTGCAAGTTATATATAAATGTGCAATTCGAATGTTCTTCGATGAAATTTGATTATATTTCGACCTCTGATAAAATTCTGCTCTAGTCACATAGATGAAGGGCTGCTGTTGACGATGTCTTAGAGACATTGACTCGTAGCTTCGCTCTTTTGCGCTTTGGGAAGCAAAACAAAATCTCTTTAACCTCCAATACCTTTTTTTTTAGTTCTCCCGTTGATGAAGTTTTGTAACGGAGAAAGGGTTTATGAAAGGGATATTCAAGGTCTCTTACATTTTTGCTAAATAATCTTTACTTCTCGAAAAGATTGACCGATGGATTGATTGATTGTTGGTAATATACCATTCGATGGATTACTTTGTTGTGTCAAGCAAAGAAATATAAGAGCTTTAAGAGATTCTTTCAGAGAGAGTGCAGCGTAGTAAAATAATATGTCACTTTTTAACATGCACTTAGTAAAACGTTTTGTTCATTTTCATACAAATGATTACGTAATACTACCCTTAGTTTCGTTATAACGTTTTTTGTGAACTTGTATATGTAGGCTATTGCAATGTTCCTTCTACATTTCTCTAAATCATTCTATGTTTATTTTAGATTTATTGTGTGGGTGCGAAAACTCTTTCTCATTTGTTATTTAAAAAAAAATATAAATACAACGTTTCTTTCTACAAATGAAAAGTTCAGAAGTTGATCTTTTGCCTTTACAAAAGTGTAACTCGCTTCGTATTTCTGGCCGCTGTTGTTGTTATTGAGTGATGGGGAATTTACATTGAGGAATGTGTCATTTTTTGAAGCCGAGAGTGTGGTACATCTCGTTAAACGCGTTTCGGCGTAGCGCCTCCTGCGTCTCGTATGTTCGTCGTGTGACGACATCCCTCACTGTGTCTTCGTCTTCTTCTTCCTCCAGCGGCACGCTTTGAAGTTGTTCGTGTCTACGTAATTGACGTACATCTCCGATCCCTGTGTAGCAAACAATGATGGTAACAATTATGCTGGGCAGTGAAACTTGTTAAAGTGTCTCTTTTTTGACGGATTTTCTCCCAGAAGTGGAAAAACCCAACATTTTTTTTTTCATTTCGTTTGTTATTCACTCAAACTGGGGAAATAAATGCTTGTCACTTGTCCACGAGTTGTGTTTCATTTATACTCCAAGTCCTACGAATTCAAGTTATATCCAAATTCATATTAACACTAGTCACAAGAGCGAAAGAAAGAATAGAATAGTGCCGCAAGAGCAAATGAATTAAATTACTGTCCGAGGTTGACGATGGATTGAAATTCGAATGCACAGCCAACATAACGCGAGGTACAAATATTATTACTGTTTTGAACGATGGCGAAGTAAAAATGTTGGCTGCACTGAATACAAGTTCTGTATGGACATCAAACCAGTTAGACTGACGATAGATAAATAAATAAATTAATAATTTATTTTCGAGAGAGCTGTTACAAACTGCGGATGACCACGTTGAGGACAATAAAGTAATTTACACCGATTAATAATATACAATAAACTAATAAACACAGTGCGTTCCTGTTGATCATCTTTTCCTCTTAAGTTAACTTTTCCCTTCGAGGCAAAGAAACATGGCATCGGGTGAATAACGAGGAAGAAATGTCCGTCGATTTACTTAATGCTTCCATCTGCAGCACGTAATTTACGCTATTTCACACTCCTATTTAGTCACGAAGCTGCAGAAACGAAGTTTATAGAAACTAACTTTTTTAACTTTCTCAACGATTTGCGCGTGCTAAAATTGACCCCATCTTCTATTCCGAGCTCAATCTGGAAGGATTTTTGGAACCTCGTCATTCTCGATAGAATGTCTGATAATAAGTCTGATAATTAAACTATCAATTATCCGAAACAACCGCAAAATCTGTCAATCAAATGGATGCAGCTGTAAAACCTTCACGTTATGTCCCCATTTTTACGTACGAGAAACTGTAAATCCTTCTTTACCATCTGTAATCAAAGATAAACCATTTCGACTCCTCAAACCCATGCACAACCTCCACCTGACCAGATGTAGAGGGCTTGAGTAGAGGCGGGAGGTGCAGTGGATAGCACACCTGCGGCCAGTGCAGGAGGTTCCAGGTTCGAGTCTCAGTCCATCGCAAATTTAACCTGACCGGTGACGATGCAAACACTCTTCCACGAGTAGGAATTCGGGAATTGTGAGTTTTAAAAAAACCCATCTGTGTTGGAAATTCCAATAGTTGAAAGCGAAAGAGAACTGGCATATGACCGGTCTCGAAGAACGTTTGCAGACCTGGGACAACAATAAACGATTCCATCTCAATAGTTTTTCCACTTAAAACATTTCTGAGACATTTGTGAAGTTGTGTATAACATTATCACTGCCTCTGAATCTTGGTATAAAAGTAAACTAGTTTTTCGTGATATTCTCTGCCCCACACTTAACCTATCGCTGCGTCTTATTTTCGATTGTAAACCGTGTCAATTTCTCCTCTCGCACGAAATGTGTTTCAGTCGTGACTGTGCGTTTCCGTCACAATTTACTTCCTCATCGGATTGCGTTGGTAGCACTTCCGAATCGCACATCCACGAGCGATTTCTCCCGTCTTCTTAATAATTAAATTAAAAACAAAGTTATAGTCAAACAAAAATATTCATTTATTTGCCAAGACCAGCTTTCGGCAGCTTATGCTGTAATCTTCAGCGGTCTACAATCAAGATACTTGAATATATTTTCACTGTAAGTAAAGATGGTCTTAATATGATGATATGTAGTAATAATTACAAATATATATTTATATATATTTGTATCCCATCCCCATTGTATTTACATCCCATCCTGACCCGGGTTTTTATCCGTTTTTCCTTCGGGTAGAGGCGAATTTCTTATACAGGTTCTCTAGACTTTATTGTGTTTATTGTAACAATAACTCTTGAATTTAGTGTTATTTCAATTCTTATGATTTTTAAACACTATGCTCAGAATAATCTATAGTTCGATAATAATTTGTACATGAAAATTTACAAACATATTTGCGTTAAATTACAAACATATTGACATTCTATTAGTTTTATAACTCGCAGCTAACTTTTTATCTTATCTAGGAACTTTTGTTGAAATTTTTTGAATCCGCCTCTGCCTTAGGGCCCTTGATCGGAATTGATGGGATGGTCCCTTGCTTGCTTCCGCAGAGTAAATTAGTTCATTGTTCCACCCGTGGTCATACGCTGTTTGTAACTTTTGCTTTTTTGACAATAAATTGATTATTATTATTTATTATTATTCAAATAGAGAGTACTAGTATGTTATAGTTAATAATAATCAGAGAATTTAATTCTAAATGGTTTCAGATATTTAAAAGATTTTGTGAATTGGATGATAAATGTTTGTTTACAAAATTAGTTCATATTTTGCACTAAGAAAACGTTTTTGTAAGTGGAGCGTCTAACCTTCTCTGCCTTGGAAGGATGTGTGTGAAATGCGAGGATCTTGTCGCCTCTCTCTCTTAAGAAGGGAGGCAAGGATGAGTGTGGGAAGATGAATGCTAATAAGTGAATGCTAGGATGAGAGTTGGTTGTTTGTTTTTTTTTTG
>NNCF01128097.1:1777308-1826525 GCA_002313205.1 Laupala kohalensis | reverse complement strand
TACTTATCTTGATTATATAATGGACGTTAATAGCATAATTACAAAAAAAAATGATTTTATATAGAAAATTTACGTAGAACGACGCAGAAGGGAGAACGCGCAATGTAGTGGTTCAGGTGGTAGCACACTAGCAGCGCAGAGAGAATGAAATCACTACAATATATTTGAAATGGGCAAAACAATAAACAGAGAAACAAAATGTATTTATTGTGATTTCAAATTAAAAACCATACCTCAATGCTCATGGAAATGTAATACTGTTGGCGCCGTCATGGCATCCTCTCGATTCCTCGCAGTTTGCTTCTGTCCTCAACACGACCCTTTCGAATGCGGCGACATAGCGGGAGGCGTAATCGTGTAGATGACGATAATCGAATAAAGACGCGTTAACATCCGTCCACCGAAACATTGATTGCGTAGCTGCTACACCTGCGCTGTCCAACTTATCTTAGCTCAACTGGAGCCATTTTCTCCATTCGCTTTCGATGGGTCGATTCCACCGGCAGGGGAGAGGGAGGGAATTTTTTAAATGTTGTCAGAAAAGTAAAACTAAAGAATAAATGAAAGATGCGGTGTTGTCTACTAGTAAGATATTTATTCAGATAGTACTTTCGCCAGCTTAGCTGGCATCTTCAGTCCAAAATGAACGAAATACAAAAATATATACAATATGTAAGAACGCAAAATACAAGAATTTATTGTTAATTTTATGAACATTTGAAATTTGTTAAAATTATGGAATTATTAAACCCCGCAAAGGGGTTCAGTTTTGGCTGAGTATGGGCTTGGCGAACCCACGACCCCGAGCTGAAGACTGGTAGTGCGCCAACAGTCCCCGGACACATTTCAGCGACCACCTTTTCAGCGGACACATTTCAGCGACAAAAGGTGGAAACTTTTGTGTTACGAAGAGCGGAAATTCTTCCCTTCATCGACCGGATAAAATCTCTATTTAAAAAACCCTCAATCTCAAGGTGTGTTACGCGCCGATGAGGATGAACACTCGCTTGCGGATGAACACTCTCTGGGGGCAACTGCCGCACCTCAGTTGTATACGGGGCTCAGTGGCTTCACGTCACCAGGCATATTTTCCTCCGAACTCAGGGAAAACATTTGTCTCACCTTGTGGACCGCAAGGCGTGTTTTACACACCCAAACATCTGTTTCACAACCCCCCCACCTTCTTACAAAACGTCAAAGTTAAAAAACATGCCTCACGACAATGTTTTCATCGTCATGTCCTGTATAAACGGAACACTTGAAAAAGTGTCCCATTAGAAGGATTGGTTGGAGGTCTGTCAGATCATGAGGAAGGTTGCTGATGTTCCTGAGAAGTCTGCCTCCTTTATCGTGACATTTGACTGTCCTAAACTGGCCTAAACTAATCTAAAAACTGGATGGCTAAACCTACCAGTGCGACCGTTTATTCCGAATCCTCTGCAGGGAATGCGTTCTCTCTCTCTTTTGAAGAGAGGAAAATACAAGAAATTAAGAAAATACTGAAAAGATCGCGTACGGTGAAACACGGAAGAAGTACAGGGCCCAACACCCTTTGTTTTCTACCAGTTATGCCACCGCAGCGAATACTCCGGTAATAAAGACGAAAATTTCCATCCAGACACATGCCACAAACATGCCTGCGACCACGTCGTACACATGCCAGTGCAAATGGGGGAGGAAAAGTCTTCAAGCTGTTCCCGCGAAGCCAAAAACTCCATCCACATCCCGTCCTCTGCTTCAACGCAGTAAAATGGCAAAATAAATTGCTGATCTAACATCTACGGCAAACTGCAATCCCGAATTTGCGAGAAAAAGGGAAATAGCGGAGACCACTTCCTCAGACTTGCGTTCCACCAACTGGGGACCCTTCAACTCTTCCTTTTCAATATGGAAACTTGCGTCAGCTCTAGTGTCGGCTCACGACACTGCTCTTGGCCCTGATTCCACTCACTATGGGATGCTCAGACAAGTCAGTCTAGAATCGAAAGAATACCTTCTACATATCTTTAGTCTTTCGTGGTCCGACGGAGTATTCCCTAATTCCCGGAAGGAAGCAACGCATATCCCTCTACTAAAACCCGGAAAGTACAAAAAGGCTATCAGTAGTTTCTGAAGTATCGCCTTGACGAGTTGTGTTGGTAATACTCTGGAGAGAATCATCAACCGACGTCTCGTTTGGTATCTTGAAAGGCATAACCTGCTGAGTCGATCTCAGTGTGGTTTCAGAAAGTTCCATCCAACACCGGACAACTTAATTCTCTTGGAAACAGCAATTCAAGATGTTTTCGTCCGAAGATAACGTTTCGTCAAAATATTCTTTGACATCGAGAAGGTTTATGATACTACTTGGCGTCATGGCATTTTAAAACAACACTATGTCTGGGGATTTAGAGGACATCTTCCTCTGATAATACAGTCCTTTTTCGATCAGCGTTTCTTCCGCTACTGAAGTGGAAGAGACACCTCGGATCTGCTTCTTTAAGAGAACGGTGTTCCTTAGGGCTGCCCTGAGTGTGACCTTATTTGCAGTGGCCATATACAGCAAAACATCCGATGTAAAGAATCCTGTCCTACACTCTCTTTTTGTCGTCGACTTTGCTTTCTTTTGCTCATCACAGTGTGTCACAGTGCGACAAATCCAACTCGTCCCCAGTAGATTATACCACTGGCTTTCGTTTTTCTCCTGAAAAACAACACGCAGTGTTCTTTTCAGTAGGAGACCAAACCTTCTGGCAGAACCTCACTTCGCCCTGGGAGACAACGTTCTAACATTGTATCCCTCTGTAAAATCCTTACGTCTAATCATTGATCAGAGGCTTAATTGGATTGAATATCTTACAGACGTAAGAGCGAGAACATTAAAGTCTCTGAATCTATTGAAGTTCCTGAGTAGCAGGGAATGGGGCGCTGATCGCTCCTCCTTGCTCCAATTTTATCGAGCATTCGTAAGATCTCGGCTCGATTATGGCTGCGTTGTATATAGCTCTGCTCGTGCGAGCTATTTAAAGAAGTTGGATACTAGTTACGGGAGTCTACCGTACTAGTCCCATTCCGAGTGCGTATGCCGAAAGTGGCTAACCATCTCTTTACCTCCGGCGGCAACTCCTCATGCTACGACACATTTACCACGTTCTTANGGACCTGTCTCTTATACACATCTAGATGTGTATAAGAGACAGTCTTTGTGCTTTGCACAAGTTGAAGATTAATTTCGATCTTTTGCATCATGACAAGAATAACACTCCAGCTACGATGTTGAGGATATACTTCCACCTAATCCTCTAGAAACATCGGTTCTATATCCCTGTGTCTACGGACGGGTCGAAGCAGTCCGATTATGTTTTCCCGTAAGACCTGTGGCTACCGTCTTGGCGACATGTGCAGCGCTTACACCGCTGAGTGATGCGCCATTTTGAGACCACTGCGATCAACAAAGTGCTCCCGCGGATCAAATTTCCGNGATCAAATTTCCTTATTTGTTCTGATTCTCTAAGTGCCCTTCAAGCAATCCAGACTATGTATCCAGCTGATAAGCTGATCCACAACATGCTTCAAGAATCGCCTGGATTTCTTAACTATTCCAAAAAGGGATCTCCTAAATTCTATCGAGAAAAGAATTCTAAGTGGATGGTTGGCTGTTGAAGGGAATAAGCTCCGACGTATTAAATCCTGTGTTAAATCATGGAGCAGTTCCTGTGGGTCAGCCAGACGCGAGGAGGTCTTGCTGAACCTCCTGGCGCATAGGACATTGTCCTCTCACTCATCGGTATCTCTTGCTAGTTGATGATGAACCCGTTTCTGAAGAGTGTTGCTCTTCTCTGACAGTGCGTCACTTACGAAAATACACGATAATACGGAGACAAATTGGTCTGACTGCAGATTTACCAACTATTCTCGGAAATGAAACGGGTGATGGAAGTAAACTATTGAATGTTATGAGTAGATGGGGTCTCTTCCCACAAGTTTTCTGGAGGGTTTAAAAATTTGCATTCCTCTTTCCTCTTCCCTATCTTCTTTCCTTTTAGTCTTCCTTTCCATAATTTGAAAATTATGNGATAACTTGAGTATAAATCCGGTAAAGCAGCCCACCTTCTAACAACCATTGCTATTACCTCCCGTAGAGATAATAGTTTTAATAGCACGCTACACTTCCCATTTACAAATCTATATAAATAAAAATTAAATGCTGTTTGTTGCTAAGCGCATCACTTGAGAACGGCTGGATTTGGCTAATTAAAAAAAATGTTCGTAATAGTCAGAATAAGATTTTTAGGGAAAATTTAAAGAAGTTGCCGGGAAATTGGAAAAACTGAAAGTGCTTTTTTCTATGTTCTTTTGTGTGAACTCAAGACCATATCACACGATTCGAACGATGGATATTTCGTAATTATATTTCGCTTTGTTAGTTATGATCCTGGAAAAGTTTCCAGGAAAAGAATGGGAATAATTATAAAGGAAAGGCGGAAGATTGGGACAAACGTCAAAAATCGTTTGTTTATACATAATCTCGATCATAATTGACGATAGGTACGACATATTTCGTTGAATCATTTTTTTTATCAGTTGAATTAAAAAAGCTTTTCACTAATTCACAAAACGATCACAAACAATTTTATTGAAATTTGGACATTGCGTCGGCTAGTAATAAAATAAACAAAGTTACCAACAGTTTGCGAATAGAGGGTTAGGTTCTAATATCGCTGAGATGTTTCAGTTACCTCAACTCGTCTGGACGCTTCTTTGTTGACTGCCGCAACCTCCGCCACATCCTGCCACATAATTTTTTTTTCTTCTCAAGGAAAACGGGGTTTGTGTGTGACTCGGTCTCGCGACGTACGAACTTCCGGCGCGGGTTTGTTTCATTCAATTCGTGTCCCTGGTACATTCACTGCAAAAACCAGCGGAGGGTTCTTCAGCTCTTCAGATCCTGGCCGCTCTCAATACAGAAAATAAAATAATACATTTTGGAAACAAGGTTTCTTAAAAGCCATGAACTAAAGCAAAAATAATAATTTGACATTTTTATTAAGGTATAAAATTTTTTTTTTTGTCAAGAGAGCTTTTACATACTGCGCATGACCACGTTGAGGACAATAAAGTAATTTACTGCGACTAATTTACAATTAACTAATAAACACATTGCTTTTCCATTCATGTTTGTTTTTCTTAAGTTATTATTCTGAGTATAGTGTTTAAAAATCATAAGAGTTGAAAAAACACTGAATTCACGATTTGTTGTTACAATAAACACGCCCCTAGACAAAGCCTTGAGAACATGTATAAGAAATCCGCCTCTACCCGAAGGAAAAACGGAGAAAAACCCGGGCCTGTATGGGGTATTCGTACGTTATTGTTAAATTTTTTGAGCTGAGGAGACGGAAACTAGGTTTCATTTAGTGAGCGAACGGAGTATGGACGGTTGTCGCAAATGTTTGCGTTATTTGAGTTCTTTGATGTGCGACTGAAAACCGACGATGTGTTCGCGTATGTACGTATTTCCCTCTGTAGAGCACATACGGACAAATAGCGCATCTACACTTGGCAAATACATAAATTCGCAACGCGAAGTGAAGTACGGGGTTTTACGAGTTGTCGTGTGGCGATTGTGTGGAGTGTGATGAGGGGGGGGGAAGCGACATTTCGACTACGAAAACAAGTCGTCCAGTGATTATTTGCAAATACGCATCGCATTAACGGACCGTGAGCTGCACTTAAGTTCAAATCCCACTTAAGCGAGCTGATGTGCACCGCAGTGGGATAAAACACGGGAGGATTTCTTGTTTGTTGTGACACAAGATGAAGATAACCGCGAGAAGCGACGTTTTTATATTCATTCACTCAGCTAACTGAAAAACACACTTAACGTCCCAGGATATATTGTTCTCTTTCTTGGACGCAGAACTCGATGCTGGATGTTAAATAAACAATATCTGTTGAAATAACAGAAACAATACAACATGTATATTTAGAAGAAAAGATCAGATTTTTTAGGGCCTTCTCATTAGACAGTTTAAAATTGAATCTCTTCAATTGCGCGGTGAAAAGCTACCTACTGCAGCAGTGCTTCTACAATGTCAAAAGAATTTATTGATTCTAATAAAAGTTAAAATCGTCTTGTACTTAATCTCACCATTTTCGAAGTACTTCGAAAAAAACTGATCGTGATTTCAAAACTGTTTTCCTGCATATATGTATTATCACTCGTAGCTAACTTTTTATCTTATCTAGGAACTTATGCAAAAAAAAAATTGAATCCGCCTCTGCCTTAGGGCCCTTGATCGGAATTGATGGCATACGTCCCTTGCTTGCTTCCGGAGAGTAAATTAGTTTATAGTCCTCCACGTGGTCATGCGCNAATTATAATATATTATGACTGTCTCTTATACACATCTAGATGTGTATAAGAGACAGATCAAAAGGTGATCGACTTCTCTTCGACGCATGAGTGAGAGCTGTTCTTGTGTTCGCTGGAGAAATTGAGTCGCAACGTTCGCGTTCTTGTCGTGTTGCAGGTGAGTTGCTTCGCTGCCAACACGGGAGGCGGTGAGTGTCTCAACGCCCAGCGCTTCCGAGTTCTGCGTCCAATCACCAACAAGTATCATTGTTGTCTTTATTTTTATAAATCACTACATTGTGATAATGCAAAAACATGATTTAATGTATATCTATCAGAATAAACGATATTGAGGAGCTCGCTTCACTCGTCTGAAGTGCACGAGAGTATTTAAAAACACGAGAATAATCTTTATCAATCTTATCGAAATATGACGTAAGTTAGACGAGTGTCTCGGAATGCAGAGGCAGGAATCGTTTCACCAGGGTCACGACTTAGAGATGCACACCTTTTTTCTTAGGGTAAATTGAAGATCTTCGAAAAGATACCACAGTGTGAAATTTTGTTTGTAGATGCGAAAGGACACTATTTCAAGCACTTTTTTTTCATCTTTATCCCGTTTATTTTCCTTTTATTGCAACTTTTCATTTATAAGAGATATGACGAGAAAGTTTTATGCCCCTTATCCTCGGTCTCATGTAATATTTTTATAACGTTCAATTGTCGTCTTCCAATGAACACGTGAATAGTAAGCTCAGAAAAAAAACGTGTCTGAAAGCGCAAAATACTGTTTCTCATCAACAGCTCTTTTAGCATCTAAAAATTCATTCTACCTCCTAATAGAAACAGAACATTAGTGATGATTTAATAGACTTTTTTTTTTGCTACTCAATAAACTAGAATAGGAGAAAGATAATTTCTTGAATCTGTTGAGTAAAACACCATCTTTTTACTTTCGATTTGTACAGAATGCATAAGGATAGTGTGATCGGGATATCTTCAAATCTATACGAATTGACTTCACGGGAGACTATTTTCAAAGTTTTCGTTGTCCAATGTCCTATATGTGTTTGTAAAGATTTTTTTATCCTATTTCTCGCTAACAAATTATTGAATTCAAACCAAAGTACAGAATTGCCTCTGAATGCTTCGGGAATAGAAGCCTATTCCTGGACAGATCATTCCGACTTTAACTACACGGGGATCTCTTCCGGTTTCTTAAAATTCAAAATTTTGAAAAGATGAATATATTTTTTTATTGTTCATTAAATTCTGCGTACAGATCGCTGAACACCGTTTCCGTACGTCGCATTTTTTAGAGATCTTGGATCATAAAAAAATAGTTTTATTTAGATCATTTGTCGAGAGTTAAGAGAAGATATTTCCAGGAATCTGTAGTTGAATAAGCTGATAAACTTTTTATGGGTGTGAGGAAATTATTTTAAATACATATTGATCTGTTTTATTTGTTTTTATAATTATGCATCTTTTGCTTTTGGTGTATAAATTATTTTCCTACTTAGTTTTATTGCAATTGACGCTTTTTACTACTATGATGTTTTTTGAAGAATTATGATTGGACATTTCATTGGGCACACTCCAGATTTCAGAAGGATTAAACAGAGTGCAGATTATAGACAATCCAAAGTTTACAGAGTATATAATTTATTCAACATATGTTGGTCTTGAAATAACGCTCAACTTCTCGAAGTCTGCATATGACCTCATCTTCAGGACCTCTGAACACTCGTACTTTAATACTGTTTACTGCCGTTCAGAGGTCCTGAAGATGAGGTCACGTTGAGCGTTATTTCAAGACCAACATGTATTCAATAAATGATATACTCTGTAAACTTTGGATTGTCTATAATCTGCACTCTTGTCTTATATAATTTCAGAATGATTAAACAATCTGAGAAAGTGCGTTTTTTTTTCGTGACACTTCAGATTTATTTACCTTATTTCACCACCATTCTCCGTCCTCTTTTAGTACGAAATTTGCTCCTAAAAATCTTAACCCTGCTCATTGCGCATCGGCCACATCTTTCGATTGGTCAGTCAATTTGATACAGCGAAAATTTATCGCGCAAAGTTTTTTAGCCGGTTTTTCTATTAGCCCAAAAAGTTACTGCAAGGAGTTTAACGTGGAAGATAATTCTTACGTATTGTTCCTGTTTAGGAATGTTATAAGTAATGTGATGATAAATATTTTGAAACCGTTTGATATTTTAAATATATCATCTTGTGTTATAATTGTAATATATTATGATATCCTTTTTGAAGTGTTTTTTTAAATATCTTTGGTGTATTGTGGGATAGTCGAGCTCATTACACCTCGAGTGCGTCTGTAGTGCGAAAGTCACATCTTTTTTTCGCGTGGCAATAGGCCAGAGGTCATTCACCATCGCAGCAGAAGAGAGAGGAAAAAGCTTAACGGATCCTGCGAGATGGAAGACACGAGACTTGGCGAATACAAGACGACTGCGAAGGGGAAGTCTCTTGAGATACTCGTGAAATCGGAGTTAGGAAGAAAAGCGTTCAACAACCAACACTCGAAAGGCGGTTTAACCGCAGCGATGTTGGAGATGATACGGCACCATTCCACCCAATGAGTGGGTAACACACCGAGGAGTTCCGCAATTTTCAGGATAATCAATATGATTCAGACGAATTAATTTCATTAATTCACTCTCCAACGAGAAGTTTTCTTCAAGATGACCGTGTATTATCATATGATGGGGAACTGATTAATAAAGTTTCAATTTTTAATTTGTGAACATTACTTTTATCCATAATCAGGGCTGTAGAAAGGAATTCAATGTTTGCTAACTATATACGTATTTTCTCTTGCAACATGGACAGCCCTGGGGTGAAAATTGTCACGGACCGCAACTCGAACCCGAGACCCCCTGCTNGTACAACCCACCTGAACTCCCGAAGCCCCTACATCCACCTGGCGTATAAAGGGCAGTACACGTGTACAGACTTCGGGAGTGCAGGCGGGTGGTATTAGTGGACAGCACACCTGCGGCCAGAGCAGGAGCTCCTGGGTTCCAGTGCCGCCGGTTCGTCGTAACTTTCACCCCAGGGCTGTTGACGGTACAAACACTCCACCCTCGAGTAGCAGGTGCTCGCAGGTTGTAAGTTAAAGAATTTTTCTCTTGTATCTCGTTTACTCAACATATTTATTCACCTTTGACTCCGTAACTTCTGGTATTACCCAAGTAACTGCATTAAAAAAACAAGGAACGAATGATTTCCATTCGCTAAAAGGTGCAAAAAAGAAGGTGCAAAAATTCCGATACCTTTTTCTCCTATCGATTAGTGGAAATTTACGTAAAATATTCCGAAGAAAAGGACAGTAAAGACGAAATACGTTTGATAGAAATAAACGGGTAACTCCTACAACAGAATAAGATTATTATTTTTTATGATTATTATTCTAAAACTAGCAATCATCATAGCTGTGACGTGTTATAGTAGAAGATGATATCAAAGTTGAACGCCAAGGTTATTAGAGAAAAACGTTTTGGAAACGAAAAAAAAACTTACCCGGTTACCGGTAGCCACAGAACTGTTTTATATAACTGGTTTTACAAAACAAATGTTATAAATATTACCTTTAAATATAATGTATCAAATAAATAATTAACAATCTAGTATTATTAATAACAATTATTTATTAGTTGTTAATATTGTATTATGTTTTATTAATATGATATTATTAATTCTCTTAATTTAGTATTATTAATAGCAATAACATTTATATTATTAATAACAGTAACAATTATATGCCAATGACATATACAAAAGTATGCCATGTATCAACTTCAATTTTATCTGTTAAGAGTTCAGGTCCAATGGGTGGGTGGGGGGCTAGGACTATAACTCCCTTAGCCCCCCCCCCCAAACGTTAATTATTAGCGGTCGGGAAGTAGTGTCTATTATTGTACTGTTTCGTTAAAGGTTTTTAAATATTATTCCTAGATATTATTACTGCACATTACATTGCATTGGAATGTGTGGGTGAAGCTATAGTTCATTTATGGAATAAAATGAACGAAAAATGAAAAGAAATATGTAATTTCATCAAGAGCTGATTAAACTTTTATTTGGGAGAATTATTTTATTGTATGAAGAATATGTTGTCGTACTGTTCATTACGATAATATAAGTATATGCTTTGTACAATAATGTGTATACTACCAACACTGAAACTCGACATACAAAAGAGAATTATTTGCTCCGACTACAATGTAATTTTTTTTATGTTTTCTTTTATTTATTTCGAAAATGAAAGTAATTCATCAAGTTTTCTAGATTTAGAATCTGCAGTAGTAATAAAATCTTGAATGGTAGTGGAGATAAAAGTCAGTATAATTTTATTTTGCAGTATATGAGAAAAAAATTATAGTTACCTTGAGATTTCACCCGAAGTGGATAACAGATTTTTATCTCTGCTTATTAGAAATCGACAATGTATCTCAAATGATCAACATAGCGTTCAATTTTTGATTTTTTTAGGTAGAACTAGCGTAGGGAGAATTAAATCCCTAAAATATCTTAAATGGGCATAAAATAAACCCAGTAACATGTATTTATTGTGATTCCAACTTGAAACACATACCTCAATGGTCATTGAAATGAAATAATTGCAACAATAATTGATGTTGAAATACATTGCGTCTTATGGAGGAAACATTTATTTACAAAATAAGACCAACTTTTAAATCTTGAAAGTGATGGACGTTTACTTTGATTTATAGTAAATTTTCGGTAGTATTTTTTACATCTCTTTTATCTATAGATCACCTTAGGACATTTGAAGAAAATATTTCACTTTTTCTGAGGTGAGGTACATAGATAGCCCCATCCTGGCCCGGGTTTTTCTCCGGTTTTCCTTCGGGTAGAGACGGATTTCTTATACAGGTTCTCTAGGCTTTGTCTAGGGGCGTGTTTATTGTAACAATAAATCGTGAATTTAGTGTTTTTTTCCAACTCTTATGATTTTTAAACACTATACTCAGAATAATCTATAGTTCGATAATAACATGTACATGTAAATTTACAAACATATTTGCGTTAAATTACAAACATATTGACATTATAAATGTATTATAACTCGCAGCTAACTTTTTATCTTATATAGGAACTTATGCTGATTTTTTTTGAATCCGCCTCTGCCTTAGAGCCCTTGATCGGAATTGATGGGATGGTCCCTTGCTTTCTTCCGGAGAGTAAATTAGTTTATTGTCCTCCACGTGGTCATAGGCAGTTTGTACTGTTTTTTGACAATAAATTTATTATTATTATTAGATCACAAACCCGTTGCGCTGTGCTCTTGAACATTTCCATCTTAACCATTTCCAACGAGACGAGACTAGCGAGAATATTGTTTGTTCTATATTTTTAACTGATTAATAGAAATTAAATTATGTTTTTTTTATCGTTATTAATTATTTTGTTGTTTTCAAACGATTTTAATAATAATAACGAATACAATTATACATATATCAGTGATATGACTAACTTGGAGTGACGACCCTAAAACATCGGTATAGAATTTGCCTCCCAGTACGATGACGACAACGGCTTGTGAAATGCGACATGGTATTTAAATCCAGTATGATCCTCATATAAATGTTTTATGCGAATTCATTTATGGTTTGGGTAGTTATTAGCAAGCATTGTTTGCTGCTAGAAACCGAATGATAAACCTTGGTATATCCGCTGATTCGTGTAAACGAGGTAATCCTGTGAGCATATTGATGAATCTTATTCGCGTGCTGAATAACGACTGTCGAATTGCGCCTCTGATTAGTGCGCAACTGTGGTGTCATCAACTGCGACTACGTAAACAGATCTCGAATATAGAAATGAAAATAAAGACGTGAATTTTAACGTAACTATACACAGGAATAGGTAAATGTAAAAAATTAAATATTGTTATGAAAAAAATATTTATGTCATTTGGTAGAAAAAGAGCATTCTACTTTAGAATACAGACAGTAAATGTATTTCTTGAAGATGACATGTTGCAGGTGAACTCCATTTTTGCGCAAACATTCCTGCAGTCTCTTAGTTACATTGTGCATAATTCGAAGAAACATTTCAACATGAATTATTTAGTAAATTGCTTCGTGGATTACAACTTTCAATTCCTTCCGCTATAGCACGTCGACTAAGATACACTTTCTGCTTTTAAGGCCTGGATGGCATTAAGGCAAGTCCTGTACCAATATTCTTCCAACACTTGATCCATGCAACTGGACAGTCACCGCTTGGCGACGAATTGAACGATGTGGGCTTCTTGTGACAGCAGCTCCAACACCTTCGATGTTGTCTGCTGTATGAACAGGTTGCACACGGCCTGGAGGCTTCTTGTTCACTGCTGAACCTGTTTCCTCAAAATTACGTATCCTTGTGTTAATTGCATGTGCTGATGGAACTCCATCGTGTCGTCTTAAATTAAATTGACGGTGAAATTCCCTACGTTTCTGTCTGTTTTAAAAAAATCTTAGATGGCAAAAGCACGTTGCACACTACACCACATATCCATGACAACTAAATGGCAAGATGACGTGAGTTGGTCAGTGCAAACAATCGCCTAGGGCTACCAACACACATTTCAAAATTTCCCGTTTCTCTGAATTACCTTGTGCATTGTTCACGTCTACACTCTTAATTCAGTCGAAACATTTATTTCGACTTTTGTATTTTGTGTACAGTTTTTATTGTTGAACATCTCAACGTTTCAACAATGGATTATTACCATCGCCACGTTAATGTTTCATAAACAGTTATTTTGGATTTTATCTCGGTTACAAAAAAAAAGTTAACTACATATATAAATAATACAATTCCGTAAATAAATAAATATGAATAACAAACAAGCAAAGCAGAAAATCAAATAAAAGTATTAGAAATAATTATGTAATAAGTACTACATGTTATATATTATTATATTTACTATCCTTATTAACTTGAATATTAAGCTGTCGCAGACCTAAAGAAAAATGTTATTTTTACATAAATTATGACGATTTGTCTAATAGTGGTACAATTGTCATAAAATACGGTAGATCCTTTTCCATTTGACTTTCATTGTCGCCATATCTCTATGATTCATAGATTTTTCTGACTCTACTTTAAGTTCAGAATTTGAGAACGGATCTATTATTTCTATTTTGACGAGGCTTTATAAAAATGTTTCTTATCTGGGACATATAAAATACGCATGTGTGCAGTATTGTGCTACATGTTTCACTACTGTTCAGTTAATTTTTTTATGTGGGATAGAGGATTTGAGAATCAGTATTATAAGAATTCCCATTAACATTATTTCATATTCTGTTGTTTAGTTCCTGTGTAAAATATGTGTTTCTTCCGAAGGAGATAAAACGTGTTCACAAAGTTTTCTTCTGTTTAATGGTTCTTTTTTAAATCCAAGGTGGCTATGTGTAAGATAATGAGACCAACACGGAAATGGGAATGTTACACACGAACAATAAGGAAGGACTACTTCTCATGTAAGATACAAGTAAACAAAGCGATTCCTCTCTGTGTGTTAGAAAATACGCAAATCTAATACTAATGTGAGAAACGTGTAGTTTTCAACCCGAAAGTTGTCTGTATTGAAACACGCTTAACTAACTCCTGGTCCGGGGTTTTCTCCGTTTTTCCTTCGGGTAGAGGCGGATTTCTTATACAGGTTCTCTAGGTTTTGTCTAGGGGCGTGTTTATTGTAATAATAAATCGTGAATTTAGTGTTTGTTATCTTTCAACTTATGGTTTTTAAACACTATACTCAGAATAATCTATAGTTCGATAATAATATTCGTACATGTAAATTTACAAACATATTTGCGTTAAATTACAAACGTATTGACATTCTATTAGTTTTATAACTCGCAGCTAACTTTTTATCTTATCTAGGAACTTTTGCTGAAATTTTTGAATCCGCCTTTGCCTTAGGGCCCTTGATCGGAATTGATGGAATACGTCCCTTGCTTGCTTCCGGAGAGTAAATTAGTTTATTGTCCTCCACGTGGTCATACGCAGTTTGTACTGTGTTTTGACAATAAATTTTTTTAAAATTTATTGTTATTATTAACAAACGCTGTAAAACGCACGATATATGAAGAAACAGAATATCCGTAGTAATACGTGACCGAGTGGTTTGTGGTATGTGGTTTCCTGAATCATTTCACTTACGCGCATGCGACCACCCGGACACGAAATCTTGATGGAAGTCTATTAGAATATAGGGATCAGTGATAGAATTCTTTCGAGCTTACCATGTCACTCTGTGTGCGGATTATAATAGGAGATTCCATTTCGATGTATCTTGAAACTCTTTAGCTGCCACAGGTCCAAAACATCTATTGACGGAGTTTTACTGTTAAGCCTTTCAAATCTCTCACATCACATGTCGTTCATGAATGAAGAGTCAAATAAAATTAAATAAACGTACTGCTTAGTCCCAATTTCACCAAATGTTCAATAATCGCGATTTCCTTAAATGTGATGAGGTAAATGGAATCGCGATTAAATTTTATGCGTTTCACCAAGCATATCTAATCGTCGATTATGTTGTTCAGTGTTTCTGAAGAATTCTCTTGGTTGGTAGTAGTTTTGCAGTGCATTGTGGGTAACTTGAAGACAAATGACGGGCCAAAAACGCATCTTGTTGCTCACCAGCGCCACTAACGGACACCTGACGTAGCAGCGGGCCTCCCTTCTGGCACTGAACATAACCTATAATATAAATCCAGTCACAGCAAACGAGCAAGATGGACGCCGTATTTCTTGCAGCAGAAAATCTCGTTTAAGACATTAAACGAACTTGGTGAAATTGGGCCTTAGTCGTTTATGTTACATAAGAAAGCTTTCTTTTTTTTGGGGGGGGGGCGGATTTAAGGGCTCGTCAACAGCAAGGTCATTAGAGCCCACATGTTTAGCATGACATCAGAACCGTTATAAATACTAGATAAATAGTATAATAGCACAATGGTGTATCACGTAACGCGTACCACACATACCAAAGCTAAGACTATCGGTAGAGACATAAACAATTTAAGCGAAGACTGTTCTGTCATTTTGTAGCGTTTTTATATTGTTTGATGTATAAAGTATTATATTTCTTATCCTTAGTAACTTAAGTTTTAAAGTTAATGAGAAGTAGAAAAGGAAAACGCTCGCTTTCGGTCACGAGAGCCTTTTCCTCAGCCTTTTCCTCAGCAGAAGAGAATGGTCCGAGTCGTCTCTCTTCGGATTACATTGACCGACCGGTAGATGAAGGAGGGAAATTTGAAATTAAATTTTGAGGGATGTACTGTTGCCTATTTAAACCGGGATGGACACAGACTCCTGGGCATCAGATGTAAAAGCGAGCGAAGTACGTTTCAGCTATAGATTGGGAATGTTTGGGGAGAGTTTCCAAAACTGTAACTTTAAAACATTCGTTGACTTGTATATTGTGTAATTTAGTGTGGGATGGTCAGGTGTAGTCCTAAACACTGAGCAGACAAGACTTCGGTCACGAGACCCCAAGAGTTTCACCTGGCTCCTAGTGACCGACTTCTTGTTACTGCTGAGAGCCGAGGTCGTCGAATATTTCGGTAGAGCTCTACGAAGGAACTTATAACCCTACGGACACTTATGTCTCAGCTCCATCATTGCTTTTTGTCCATTGTAGTATTTGTAAATGGGAGATGTAGCGAGCTGTTAAAGTAAACTGTACAGTTAGAAAAGCAGTAACGAACTGCTTATGATCATGTAGGGGATAATGATCTGAGTTACTCTCCTGAAAAAAGGAAGGGACCATCCCATCAATTCCGATCAAACACCCCAAGGACAGTGGTGGATTTAATATATATAAGAGAAATTATTTAATAAATACGAACTATTATCTATTTATTATTCAAAAGTAAATCGTAGATACAATATGGAGTAAAAATTCGAGATTAATAAAACAAAGATATTAATGAAATTCCCGCCCTAGGAAAATCCACCTCTACCCGGAGAAAAACCTGGTCCAGGATGGGGCTATAGAGATAATGCACACAACCATACCGAGGTTGCGTACAGTTGGAAATTAACTATTAAAATTATACAAAATTATACCTGAATGCAAAGAGCCTCTTTGGCAAAGAGTTGTTGACACGCCAGGTCGATGAGAATTAGCCTTATTGCGAGTGTTGTGTTCGGGTACTACACTATTACTTTTAAAGGAGGAGTAGGATTTTAATAGTTCTGTCTTCATAAACACGACTAATTCATAAATGTATATGCAAGGGAGAGGGAGAATATTTAATTCTCTAAATAAAAGTGTACATGAATTTCGGGGGCGAGATTTACATATAATCCGAACTATTTTCTTTTGAATGATAAATGTTTGAATGCTCTGAGTGGATTGTCCCCAGAAGATAATGCTATACCGTAAATGAGAATATACATTTGCAAAATACTTACAGCGAGAAACGTGTTGACTTTAAATGTCTGCTAAAAATCGGAATTTTTTTTGTGGGGCTTTACGGCTCGTCGACATCTAAGTCATTAGAGCCCTAAAGTTCTGTACAGGTAGGCAAAATGCTGTTACGCACAAAGGAGAGCCAACATGATCCTCCGCGCGTGTGGGACTCGCCGAATGACTCAACCAGACCCACTAAAAACCCTCCTGAATTACAACATACCAAAACAAACATCAAAACATTGAGGACAAAAATGGGGAGGGGGACAAAAAATGAGGAAAATGGAAGATACCCTAGCCCTAATGGTGTCGGGATCGAAAAGAACAAGAGGTGACCAAGGAAGATCAGGAAAGAGAAAGGAAGGAGCATGGCACAAGTAAGTGGAAGTAATGCCAGACTCAGCTTGGGGCCCCGTGTTTGCCAAACACGTACTTACTAGATGTAAGTCCCCTGGGATGGGGGAATCGAAAAATTGTCTATTTTGGGTGATAGATAGGAGGTGGGTGGTAGGAGGCTATTAGTAGGTGGTAGGTGTCCCAGTTAACAGGATTTACCATCAACTTGGCCCACGTGGAGGTGTTAGGAGTAATTAGTAATAGGAAGTAATAGGATGTGGATAGAAGGAGGAGGAGGGTTTACTTTTCAATCGACATATTTTTATAAACTGGGACATTAAGGTGAATGCTTCAAAAAACATTTGTGACTCGACCGGGAATGGAAACCATTTCTTGATTATATTTTCTTCATTATTAGACTTCTATTTAGACGACCTTGGTCATTTTCGGTCACAATTGGTCCGTCACTTGTGGTGTAGTATAATAGGATCCTCTCATTGTGGCATCCTTGGGTCACATCGAGATATGTTCGTGTATTCGTAGAATTCGTAAGATACAGTGTTTCTGGTCAGTCATTCTCTTTCAAAGCGTATTGTCAGTAGACTGTAAACTGTCCATGAGCACTGCCATCTTCTTGTTACATTACTCACGTACTTTGCCATCGAATTTTCTGGTACCGTGTAAACACTGACATCTGTCGGCACAAGCAAACACTGTTGTTTAAGATAGCTCTGACAGAATGCAACGCCAGTTATTCCTTCAGTGACCTCGATCTCCAGCCCATAGCGGGATTTTGATAGTTTAATCGTGATGGTTTATGTGTCAGAAATTTTTAGTGGAGGGATTATTGTTTGAGGCTGTTTCTCTTATGTCGTTCATAAATAAATGTTGATCAACCATTGTCGATATTTGTTAAATAACAGTGTCCGAAGAAAGTTTGATTTTATGTGTGATATTATAAACGGTACACTACTGTTACATTTATTTATCAAGTCTAGTCATGTTATTTACTGATTGGGGTAAGGATTAGTAACACAATAAAGAAACATAACCTCACTTGGCGTAAACGTGTTCCACCCCCTGTTCGACTGTAGTGGGACGTAAGCGTCGTTTCTGTGACGTGAAGTCTGGTTTCACGAGCGCTGCCTTTAGCTTTCGTCAGTGCTAACACTCTGCCAGTGCACTGTCAGAAGAAGACCCGTCCGTTTATTCGTACCTTGCGTGCTTTGTGAAGCAAATTGTTTCTGATATGTTGAATTTTATTTCTTTTTTAAATCGTAGCATCATTTTTTTCCGTGTGTGTCGGAGTGTCTTGACCAGCGTGAGTGGTAACTTGAGGGGTTTTTTTTGTTCCGAGAACATGTACCGTTGTCTCACGGAGGATTTGAAGACCCTTATAGTCTGTTGATTGAGCGCCGAGTTTCTGACTACCTACTTGACACACCCTTGGAACACGTCGCGGCCCAGATGTTGTGCTCATTAGTACTGTACTGGCTATCTCTAAATTTAAAATATTTTATTCTTCTATTAAGATATCGCAGATATTTTGGTATTTTTGAAATGAGTAAAAAAAACTAAAAATTATACCAAACACGAAGTGAATAAAAAGTAATATGTTAATCCTCTCTTATTCTAAGGTTAATTTTATTGTATTTTAACATTCTTTCATTAATTTTATTTAATTAAATAAATAATTAAAAGCTTAGGACCTTTTATAGACTTTGAATAATATTTATATTTTCTGTGAAGTTTTAAATTGTTTATTTAATTAATTATATAATGGACGTTAATAGTAGTAGAATTTATGTGTTTAAGTTGTGTTTGGTAATTTTTTTCACAATGTTCATTTACTAAGTTTTCAAAGATGTCATTATGTACATTAATACTAAAATGTCTCTGAGTACATCACTCGAACGAAGTAAGAGGTAAAAGAGGAGTCTTGACGATTTCTTATTATTCGAGGAATTGCTTTTCATGTTGATTGACTGATTGATTGATGTTGACATCACAGGATTTTAAAATTAATCTTCCGCCTTCTTCTTTGAAAAGTTACTAATTTTCAATATAATATGAAATAATAACAGGAAATGAGAAAGCTGGCATACCTGGGTCCTTTGACAAGCGGTGGCTGAGAGCACCGTTGTCTCATAAAGGGTGGGATTATAATAGGGATATTATATTTCGCCGCACATCTTTTAGAAAACAATCACACATTGCACACAGTCAATGATTTCCAAATTTTAGAAATAGAAAATAATTACTTGAAAAGACTTAAACTAGGAAACATTCACATTCACAATTCACTTAATTCCAACATTTTCACGCTCAATCATCAAATTGCAGACATTTCCTCCCCCTTGCTAAAATTAGCCATAAAACAACTGAAGCCCGTTACACGGATAACGCGTGACGTCAATGGAAATTCCTGAAACTCCCCTATATAATAATATGACCCTTCAATGAGACAACGGTGCTTCAAGTCACCGCTTGGCAAGGGACCCAGGTATGCCAGCTTTCTCATTTCCTGTTATTATTTCATATTATAATGAAAATTATTAACTTTTCCGAGAAGAAAGGGGTAGATTATTTTTAGAACCTTTTAATTTATTTTGTAATTTATATATTTTTTGTATTGTGGCACTGAAGATTGCCGCCATGCGGCCGAAAAGGAATTTTCATCTATAAATAACGTCCACTGACGAAATCTTTTACTTTTTCTAATGATTTCTTATTATTTCATCTTTCACCTTTTTTTCCTTTCGAGAGAACAGAATTTAAATATTACATCAACGAAAGACTCCACTTTCTGATTTATTTGCGAAGGACGTAACTTGCGCCCAGACGAGTGACAGCGTCTGGCACATAAACAATATCCATGTGGTATACCAGCAGGTGCGTTACGTGATCCTCCATTGTGCTATTATCATATCATCTAGTATTCATATACTATTCTGATGTCATGCTAAACATGAAACTGAATGGAACTTGCATTCAACTAAAAGATGTGGGGGAAAGAAGTATCTGTCACGTTACTCAGAAAAATTAAATAGTCTTGGTTACATGAAAGTAAACATTCATATTTTCAAACTGAATATTAACTAGATTCAATTTTCCAATTTCTTCATAAATCAATCAATCAATTTTTCACTTAGATATGATCTGTAGGTGAATAATGGGCGGAGCAATGCTCCGAGATACATTAATTGGGGCACATCCGTAGGTATACCAGATACTCAGAGACTACTCCAAATAGTAATGGATAATAATATGAGTAAGCGAAGACTATTGAATAATGGTTTCCTCCAAGACTCAGTACTGGTACCACTCCTTTTTAATCTCTACATCTGTTCCATCCCGAGCACATTTGATCGGAAGACCTGACCCTCTCAGTCCAACATAACTGCACAATCTATATTGAAGATACACTATCATCTGATCTTAACACTTTCACAGAATACTTAAAGGAATGTCGACTGTCTGTTCTACTAAAACCGAATCATGTCTCTTCCACGTTTATAATATAATAACTCAAATGACTATAAGTGTAATGTGTGATGGCATACATCTACCGCATAAACCCCATTCAAAGTATCTGGGCGTGATTTTCGACCGAACACTTACGAGTGTAATAAACATCTAACTTATAATAAACGTATAGGGCACGCAATAACATTCTCCACAAATTGACGGGCTAAATCTAAGGGACGGACGCAACTACTTCACGCATCTCAGCACTCTGCTTGGTTTTTTCAACGTGGCTCAACAGCTGTGATGTCCGTCAAGTCGTTAGAACAAGCTGTGATGTCCGTCAAGTCGTCCTAAATCAGAATATGAGAGTTATTTCAGATGCATACAATTCACACCCACCGAATGGCTGTCGGTGTTGACCCATATACAACCCCCTGAACTTTGCGGAAAGCAGATCTTACGTAATGAATATAAAAATATATAAGAAAACCTAGACCTTCCTATCCAGCAGGATATAATAGACTCAAATCAAGGGACCCAGCAGTTAAAATAGCACAACTTATAGATCAAAACTTTAATAGCGGTGTCGAATGGGTCACGCAAAGGCAAGCAAAGAAAGTCGACCCAGTACGGCACCCTTAATCCTCAGAAACCACCCCTCGGATCCCTCGCGAAACCTTGGTTCGTCTAAACATAGTTCGAACGCACCCTGGTAGGTGTTGATCTGTGTTTCATAAGTGAGGATTGATACAGGGGCCGAGGAGTGAAACGCCCTCCAAACTGTGTCTACGATGAGCGTTCCCTGGCAGGCAGCAAAAGACAACCACTTGGTAGCCTCAGTGAGTGCTGTTCAATGGCTGAATTCCCTCGAGTTAATGCTGTGATTTGTTTCTAGCGAAATAATAATGTTTTTTTCCTATTTTTATGACCCTTTCTATCTATGTGAATATAATGTACGATCTAGTATTCTTTATTTTGTTGAGATGTATATTTTATGAAAGTATGAAGTGTATGACTAATGTCATAAGCTAAATGAATAAGATAAAGCGCTCTTTGCTTAGTAAACCGACTATAGTTAGTGACAGTGTAAACAGACGTTCGTTTCTACGATCCCACTGAGCGGGAGAGCGTGGGTTCAAACCCTGGTCGGCCGAACTAGGTGACGTTTTCAGCTACGGTTTCCTCCATCTACAAATGTCGGTTCGGTCCCCTAAGTTCCCTGGCAACCCAACATCTCTCCTTCCCAATTCCCTTACCTAAGTCCAACTGTTCGGTGGAAGAGCAGGTTTCATGTCCTGAACCTCGCCAAAACACATGTAATAAATAAATAAAATAGTTACATATTTCACGAATAGTTAAGTTTTGTCAGACAATGCGTGATCATACGCTTGTTCATGGTTTTACAATGAAAATCCTTCTTTGAATTAGTAGGACGATGTCGTGAGACGATATTAATATGAATTATGCATCTGGAAACGAGATTTGAGTCTCAGCGGTGTGGTCAGTGCCTCTAATTCCTTTTCACATCCCTTGATATTCTTCTTAAACAGGAGCAGTTCTAATCCCCGCACGGCAGCGTAACTGCCGTGTAATAAAAGCATAATACAGACACTGTGGGCTCGTCCTGTCTTATGGTCACTTAAAACTCATTTACCCTCCCTACCCGCACGGGTCGTCGTACGCGGCGGACGGAGAAACGGAAGGAGAAGGAATTAGGAAGTCATTAATGCTCTCTCTTTATTTGTTTTCTTCTTCCTCCTCCTCTCCTCCTCCTGAGATCATCTGAAATTCATTTCGTCTTTGCGCAACTAAGCTACGCTAAGCTCCTACTCCCCTTTCTTTGTGCATGGCAAGTTCATTACCCGTCAGCGGATCCACGTATCTGGAATATTGTTTGCGTAGCTGTAAAATGGTGATGTTCGCATCCTGGCATAAGTTACATTGTCCTTAAAAACCCTTTTCTTCTGTCCTTATCATGTCCTTAATGTTTTTTTTTCTCTTTATCTCGCAACTTCCGAGTACCTACTCGTAGAGGAGTGTTTGCTTCGGGACTCGTATCCGGGATCTCCTGTTCTGACTGCAGGTGTGCTGTCCACTGCACCATCCGCCTCGAGTCCCGAGTTCGTATTCGGAGATAAAATTGGCATCCGAAGCGAGGGTTTCAACTGTGCTTTCTTTTTTATATGATTCATTTCCCTCTAGTTTTGTCTCTGTACCCACGAGTAGAGAGACTAATTTGATTTCCGTAACATTTTATTGCATTTATAAATTATCGGTGCTTTAAAGTTCTACTAATAAAATCAAAGCCAAAATACGAAGTGAAGTGTTGAATGTAAGGAGTTATGTTATTTATTTTAGGGAGAAACGTTACTTTTCGTACTGCCGTAATTAATTGTTACTTGATAACACTACCTCTAGCTCTTATATCTTTTTAATCTCTTTGGTTCTCAGATTTGACCTTTTTACCCGGAATGTTTAGGTGCTATGAGTAACAGGGACTAAATGAATGTCTACTTCGTGAATCATGACTTTTTTTCTCACTCTAAAACATTAAGCGTCTATACAATGATTCAATTTTACCAATATTATTACCCTCCGGGACACAAGTGAAAATATTAGGAATAGTATATACTACATTAACTTGTGAAAATATGTTTTCTTTTAAGTAGCTTTTTTATTAACCTTTTAGTAACATGACAGATGTTTCTCTCTCTCTAATTTTTCTAGACGCGTTTTACTCGGTTTCATATCTAGCATTAAATTTTTAACGGGATATCTGAATAATTATGATACAACACTATTTATCATTTTATGTGCCTCCCGTGCAACTCCCTGTATGTTTGTTTATTCCTTACGTGATGCGTCAGTTACTTCATTTCTCTGGAAGTAAGTTACATCGTTTGAAAGTAAATGAGTCATGTAGCCTCTTCCCTTGATGTAACTTTTATATGCTGTTATCTCAGAAAATAATTTTTTTTGTTGGGTTTTACGGCTCATGTCGACATCAAAGGTCATTGGAACCCGGAAAACTTGTACAGGTAGGGAAAATGCAGTTACGCACTAGGGAGAGCCAACATGACTCTCCCCGCGTGTGGGACTTGCCCAATGACTCAACCATACCCACTAAAAACCCTCCTGATCTACAACACACCAAAACATATCTCACAACATACATCAAATGGAGGGGGGCTAAAATGAGGGGGGCACATAACATGAGCGGGGACAAAAAATGACAGGAATGAGGAAAATGAAAGATACCCTAGCCCTAATAGCGTCGGGATCGAAAAGAACAAGAGGTGACCAAGGGAGGTCAGGAAAGAGAAAGGAAGGAGCATGGCACAAGTAAGTGGAAGTAATGCCAGACAGAAAAGAAAAGGTGAAAGATGAAATACTGGGGAATCGTCAACGCAGCATTTGATGCTCAAACGTATGTTCTTTCTTCATTTGTGAGATTCGCTCCTTCCTAAGAACGTGCGAAAGGAAACATTTGCGTATTGATTGTTTCGTGTATTGATGAATCTTCTTTCTTCGTTGTTCCCATAGACGTCGTGCAGTCGATCGATTTTCTTACGTGTACGAAGCTCTCGGTGTTTTGTGAGGAGTCATTGCGTATTAATGCTTGAAAGAAAATGAAAACCAGCCTGACTGTGCAAGAATGTTCGAGATCTTGTGACAGCGAAAGCTCCACGATATTATGTGCGAACGAC
Organism: Laupala kohalensis; assembly: GCA_002313205.1. Classification (NCBI taxonomy): domain Eukaryota; kingdom Metazoa; phylum Arthropoda; class Insecta; order Orthoptera; family Trigonidiidae; genus Laupala; species Laupala kohalensis. The sequence continues at coordinate 1,802,209 of NNCF01128097.1, read as the reverse complement.
AAAGCAACTCTTACTACTCTCCTCTCGCGAAGTTTATTTCTCGGAACTTCTGCAGTATCCTTCCTTCTCTAGCTCTCAATAGCCGAGTCCATAAGTAGCTCATTTCTATTCCATGGCAGGTGCCAATTTTGCTGTCAGGTGTTGGGAGTCAGACTGTTTCAGATGTAGATATGCTTGGGAAGTTCCTGCTATGTTGTATCCTTTCTTGCGTAATTGTCTAGTGAGGATGCTCGCTGGGGATGAGGATCCCTCCGATGGCTCAAGAGTTAGCGATCTTGCTCATCATCAAGTCATGCCGGGTTCATGGAACCAGGAAAAATTTATAGCTTTTTGCGTGCATTTCCCAGTTTAAATAGCAATAACTATTTTTCCTATCCACCTCCTACTTCTAGCATCAATAACTCTATTACTAACTACTCTTACTAACACCTCCACGTCGTGGGCCTATTTGTTGGTAAACCTAACTATGACCTCTACCACCCAACTCCTACCTCCTATCGCCCCATGTAGATAAGCTTCATTAGCAGGTTACTTTTCCCATTTACAGTAAAGGAAAAGATATGCTTGGAAAGTTCCCGCTATCTTGTATCCTCTCTGGTGTAATTGTCTAGTAAGGATACTTCTTATGAATGAGGGAGAAGTAGTCTTGGTGGGAATGGCGAGGATGTCAACTAGGAAAATCCGTGCGTGAACAACTGCCTGCCTGATGTATTCAATTCAGTTTCTACGATGTTTTGTTATAATGTGTAAAATACAACATAACAATAGACGGCGTTAGTAGGTGCAGTTGGTTGCCATGGCGACTATTGAACCGTTTCCAAACACATCTCGAGTTGTGTTAACCGTTTAACATTGCGCTCTGATTGTAATAAATACAAGAACGGTCATTTATTTTGCGTAATGGCAAGAGAGAGTGTTATCAAATTCCACGTCATATCAGACGTTTTTAGGAACGAGAACAGCATTAGAGAACAGGTGTCCTTCCTCCCATGACTTATAAATTCAAATCAAGAAAACTCAACTAAACTCTTTCGTTCTAAGGCACATTATCTCGCATATGCTCTGGTATGTAAAATTGAAGTTAATCCATTACGAACGCAATATCTTTGATATTTTTCTTTAAGTTCTTTATCCATAACGTTGTTATTTTTTTCATCCTTCGGAAATCTCGAGATAAAGCAACTCTCTCGCTCATTGTAGTGACTACACTTTGTAACAAAGCACATCACCATTTTTCTTAATAGAATTAAGCTTAGTAACGGTACCTCGATGTTTGTATGGAAACTTGGCGTTCGGTTGCAATGCACGTGACGTCAGATTAATTTCGTTTATTGGAAATGGAACGCGGAGAATACTTACATTGTTTATTTTTTGATACAATTTTTTTTGTCCATTTGTAAGGTTTATTTCGCAACGTGTATATAAATTTTATCAAAAGCAATTTAACCATTACTTCTTTGACGGTACGCGGAATATCACTCTATTGAAATGAGTCGGGGATTTGAAATGTCTAATCTGGCTCGTCCGTGAGTGATCCGGTTTGCAAGCAAGTTGGCAATATTGGAGAATCCAAACGAACTCAAGAAATAATTCGTTTCAATACATTTTTGTGCTATATAAATCATTTTAATCCTAATTTAATCCTAATGTTATCTTAAGTAACTTGCGCGTTCTCATTCCTAAAATGCCCCCCAGGTAAGTAACGCAAGCATTCGAGATTCATCAATCAAATCCACACGTAGAAATTTTATTTTGTGGACTCGTTTTTATCAACATTGTGATGAGCTCCGCAATTAACACTTACACTTTTATTATGACGCCCACACTACAGAAAACAGTTTTATTCATTTGATTGTGCCTCGGACTATACACACTTAGTATACGCATACTACCTTGAACGCAAGTCGCTCGTACCATCGTATTGCCAGCGACGCGCCGTTCCTCAAGCTTTGACATAATGAGTATTTTATTCCAAAAACATAATGCTATTTTTTAATAAAATAAAATGTCGAACTTAAAATAATTGTTTAAAAGAGTTATTACAGCAGGTAAAACTTATTTTGCGTGTGTTAAGGAGGTTGATATTTCGTTCTTTAATTTAACTTTGATTTCTTTTATTGCTCTTGTATTGTAATAAACAAATTTGTACGTGACTTTTATGATGTCTTAGGTTTATAATATTTTTGCATTTAGGACCTTATTTGTCGAACTGGTGATAAATAAAAACACTATTTTTAACAATGTACACGACAAGGTTTTAAAAAATTATTATTGACATGAAAATTGTTAAAACTTAGTGTTTTTGTCAATTTATGAGATTTTTTGGTTCAATTTTTATATCGACTTGTGTCTGTCATTTAAACAGAGAAAAAAATTTAAAGTTAGGTCAGGTCAGGTGTCATTTACCTAGAGTACCTTATATTGCTAATGATTTCAACAATTTATTAAAGATGATTTAAAAATCAAGCTCCAGTTTTGAGTACGTTATCTGAAAGAAGACATTCAACCGTACATATTTTTACTAGATATTTTATAAGACAAATTACTCGGATTTGTTACGTGCTGAATTCATAATTTATTAATCTCTTTTTATCTTGATTTTTGATTCCAAATTTTATACCGATTTCTTTTAACTATGTTCTATATTCTTCCCTATACTTCACCGCCGAAATGGAAGGAGAAGATAATTTAAGATAAGAATCATTTTCCACAAGAAAACATTCGTTGTAAAAAAAAACAAAAAACAGCACGATGATGTGGAGGACAATAAAAAGTAATTGTTTACTCCTCGGAAGCAAAAAAGCAAAAGCAAAGAGACCTTCAATTCCGATCAAGGGCCCTTAGACAAAGGCAGAGGCTAAGGATTTAACATTTCAACACTTTACTCCAAAAGATAATAATAAAAATAGGTAGCTACGTGTTATAACATTAATAAATTTGTATTTGATGAAGCACAAAAATTGTTATTCCACAAGTACATACAATATGAAACTGCTGTCGGGTTGGCAAGAGTGATCTATTTTACTTCGCGTGGTGTCGTCATCTCACACTGTATGATCCTGCGCAGTTAATTGTGTAGTTTCAAATCCTATTTGCTGATGTATCAGACATTTCATCACATTGGTAGCCCCTCGCTCACTGGAGCAGCCTGTTTGCATGCGCAGTTGATATGAATGCAATTCATCATGGACACCATAAATTACTTACGCGGTATAAACGCAATCATGAATATACAGGGACTAAATAACGAATCTCGACTGATTCATATGATCTCGTTTTGTATATTAGAATATTTATGACGCTTCATCCAATTCCGTTTTCCTCTTCTCTCAAAATATTTTCATTCCTTTCTTTCTTTATTTTATTCATTCATTTTCTTCTTTTTTGTAAACATATTTTGTGTTTATATTTATGTTTTATATCATGTTCAGGTGTTCTGTTATTATTATTAGAATCTCCTGACGACGACTTCTACAAACGAAAGTGGAAACGTCGTGAGTTCTTGTCACAAAATATATAATATTCAAAGTTCATAAAAGGTCCTTAAAAGTCTTTTATGATTTATTTAGTGTAGACCACGTAATTCATGGCATTCACCACCTGACCTTGTATTTCTAAAAGAAATCCTTTGTAAACGATAGTTATTGTTATTGGTCGATGAGTAAGCTGACTGACAGAGTGGCAACTCATTCGAAAGCTAAACATGATAATATACTTCTGATTTCAATACTAAAAAATTACTCTCCAAGTTGGACAAAGAAGATAATTATTACAAACGTTGCAAATCAGAAATGGTATTTATAAAAAATACTCCCGAGAGTTTGAATTTACGCACAGACACTGAAGAGCTTCCTTATACAATACAATAACATATCATGTTGTTGTTTTTCTGCGTTTTTGTAAACATATTATGTGTTTATATTTATGTTTTATATCATGTTCAGTTGTTCTGTTATTTATTATTAGAATCTCCTGACGACGACTTCTACAAGCGAAAGTGGAAACGTCGTGAGTTCTTGTCACAAAATATATAATTTCTGTGACATTGATAAGATATGACATGAAAGCAGTGATCTCTGTAGTTAATTATTATTATTTTTCTTTCTTCTTAATTTGATTCATAAATTATTGTTTCCCTCTTTTACTATCTTCGGAAAACTACAAAATTCATTAAATTTATAATATCACGTCGTTACATATAGTAAAATGTTTTGCTTGGTTTGGGAAAGTGTTTATGGAGAATTTGTTGTATTGCTATCTCTGAATGATTAAACGTTGATTTCACATACTACAGCTTCTAATTTTTATCGGTTTTATTGTTTATTTTCTCTACCGTTTTTGGAATTAAAGTCGTTTTTTACATACGTCCCGATGTTATTACGGGGAAAAAATGAGAAATGTAATATTTTTCCTAACCACACAAAAATACACGAAAAATACATGATCTAAGAAGGGTTGCGAAATATAATCACATGATCTGCAACGAAATTATTCCGTTGTACAGATGAAATTTTACAGACATGTGTGTGGTATGTATGATAAGAAATGATTTTGGTATATTGTACGAAAATCTACCCCTGAAGGGGTGGAACGCGGATGTGTGTGTATGTATCCGTGCATGTGGACGTGACAACCATGGAACCCTAGGGACGAGTTGGAATGGGGATGTCGTCGTGGCGAATAGTGGGACAGTCGAGTTTGCAGTACTCATTGGACAAAGAAATAAACAAACTCTAAAACTAAAAAGTATAAAATAGATTAAACGTTAAATCCATTTTTATGACAAGCTTTTATTTTAGAAAGTGCTGTGCTGCAAAGTTTAAAAAAATGGTTTGTAATATTAAAAAACCAAAAAAGTGAAAATAAAATGAGAAAATATGTCGTTTTTTCGGAAATTTTAAAGTAGTATTAGTAATTATGACTTTTCATACCTAAAACTTTTCAAGTTTTTTAAATTTTCTTTTTTATCAACTTTTTTCAATTTTACTGAGCATAATTTTTTAGTTCTTAAACTTAGTACGTCGCTTTTTTTTAATAAAAGTTTTTTATTTGGCGATAACTTATGTAGTGATTATCGAAGAATGATCTTACCCCGGTCCCGTGCATGAACGTTTTTCATCTCATTTTGTTCCGTAGTTGAAGATGAAACACAGGATCCTCCTCCGCCGCCGCCAGCGGCAGTTGTGCATTAACATCCTTCGGGTTCGCTCCAACTTTTTAATACATTTGTCCCGTGTCCACCCTCCGTGATGTTTTTTCGCCGTGAATCTGCTACCTGGGCTTCCTAACTCCACTGAGCCCCGGGCGACGCTAGCGCCGAATGCTTTCAGCTTCTTGTTTCCGTTCGGGAGATGGTTTTGTGATCGAAAGCTCTGCGTCCGCGTGGTATCACCTGCGGCGAGGGAGCCAGCCAGCCAACGGTGGGTTTATTTCTGCGGTAAGGACACCAACACAGCTACAGGCATTCGTCTGAGACTGGCACTTCACTTCACTTGGCGTTGCGGTTTTTGTGCATCGTATTTAGCTAAATATTTGACTTATTCATAAATATCACAAACTCGCCCTCCTCACACGCAAACTACACAATATGTGTTTTTATACCAATAATGGACGGGATGTATTTGATATCATTCAAGAAATCTTTATACTCTTTCATTATCCCAGCCCATTTAAATGTTCCAGTTCATATTAAATAAACTGTAGAATAAGAATTAGAATAATAATAATAAGAAATATATATCTCAGTGGTTTGACTGACTTGGTTCCACCGTAGGAGAATGTGTCTCAGATCTAAAAACCATAGTTCGTCGTAGTAACGTCTTTGAAAGCAGCCGGAGGATACAAAGAGAATGCACTTAGTAAATTCTTTTGAAGTGCCTGGAGATGCTGCTTCTTCTTCTTAATAGTCTCTACAACATCTTTCTTGATGTTTTGACCTCCTCCACGACAGCTTTCCATCTCTTGCACCAATACGGGCCATTTCGTGATTCCACGTTCTTTGATGTTTTTCAATACGTCTTCCCTCCACCCAGTCTTTGGTCTTCCTCTCTTCTTTCTTGATAAGGGTTCGAATGACTTTCACGCTGACGACGTGCCCTAAAGCCCCGCAAAAAAATTCTTTGTTGATGCAGGGTACCAGTTATAGATATTTTTACTGTTCTTTCATCCTGCATTCTATGCAGGTGTCCAAACGAACCAAGTCCTAGTGCTATTGTATGGTTTATTATATTCTTTGACTTGATGAGGTTGCCAATTTGTATCTGATTCTCCAGGTACCATCTGATTCTTGCACCGGACCTTATATTCTCCTCATGATCTTCCTCTCGAAGACATTTAGTCTTATGATATCATTTTCTTTTCGTAAAGTCTGAGCTTTGCACTTTTTGAAAGCTGCTTATTCTTGAATAGTTCCATATTAGCATAGTAAGCTCTATTACCAGCTGCAATTCTCTGAGAAATCTCTTCTTCGATGGAATTACTTTGAATTCCCCCCAGAGGACTTACATCTAGTAAGTACGTGTTTGGCAAATACGGGGTCCCAAGTTGAGTCTGGCATTACTTCCACTTACTTGTGCAAGGCTCCTTCCTTTCTCTTTCCTGACCTCCCTTGGTCAACTCTTGTTCTTTTCGATCCCGACGCTATTAAGGCTATCAGGGTATCTTTCATTTTCCTCTTGATATATTGTAATTCAGGATGGATTTTCGTGGGCATGGTTGATTCATTCGGCGAGTCCAACACGCGGGGAGAGCCATGTTGGCTCTCCTTAGTGCGTAAGTGCATTTTCCCTACCTGTGCAAATTTTATGGCTCTAATGACCTCGATGTCGACGAGCCATAAAGCCCCACAAAGAAAAATTAATATTGTACCCAAATATTTAAAGGAACTGACGGATTGGTACTTTTCATCGTCTTCTCTTCTTCTTCTTCTCTTTTTTGAAATAGTTTCACCAGTTTTACATTTGATGTATTTGGTTTCTCCTTGATTTATTTGTAATCCAAATGATTATTCTTTCTTCAGGAGTTAAAAATCGTCTTCTAATGCTTTTCTGGTCTTCTAATGCTCTCAGTAATACATCGTCTGCATAGACAACACTTTGTTCTAATCTGGTTGCAATTATATTTCCTTTAATATTACATCTAAGGTAATATTAAAGAATGTTGCAGACAGAGGGTCTCCCTTAACTTCATATTCCATTGACAATTCGTCACTGATTTTGTTGTTTATCTTGGCTTTGATCTTGGTGTTAGATGTATGAATTTCATCAAGTTTGCTGATACTTTAGATTTTATCAGGTTTTCGAAGACTTCAATTCTTAGAACTAAAATCAAAGGCCCGGGTATAATCAATAAACGTATTGTGTAATTCGATCCCATGTTCATAACATTTTTCATAGATTTGTCGCATTACAAATATGTTGTCAATTGTCGATCTATTCCTACGAAATCCTGCTTGATTTATACTGAGTTCGTCTTCAACTATATCAAGCTGCGTCTTATGCACAAGAGAAGCAAAAATTTTATACGCTATAATTCTGTAATGTTTACAATCAAACGTATCACCTTTTTTTGTTGTAAACTGGGAAGATTAACTTCTCGTTCCTTTGTGATTCCATATTTTAAGATTCCATGATTAACTCGGCGGGGATGTTGTCAGTTCCAGCTGCCTAATTCCGTGTCAAGTGTTTAATTATGTAGCAGCAGATGCTTCGTCTTTGCTCTCAAAATAATCAAAGAGACAAATGGATCTCCTCTTCGTCGTTGTGAACTGCAATTGCAACACGTTGATCTCCCTCTCGAGGTTTATAGAAGAGTCAGGACTCGCTTACTTCGATTTCTTTTATATTTTTTAAAAATTATATTGTTGTATTCGTTCATGGGAAATAATACTACTGAAGCCTATCTTTACATACGAGGTGGCAGGTGGCTATTGTTAAAACGTGGCTTCACCAACGACGTGGAGGAGAAGGAAGAGAGCAGCTCTCGCTTTTCAATAGTCACAGCCATATGAACTGTGGGATATTAATATGTGAAAAGATGAAAAACAAAAAAAAATTCTGGTCCCGCCGGGAATTGAACCCTGGATGACTTGGTGGTGAGCAAGAACGCTAACTCCTTAGCTACCGAAGGGGCAGATCGATTGAAATTGCACGTGTCTGACAGCGGTTTCATTGGCCTTTGTATACTTGGTAATGATTAGTGACGAACACACGAAACACGCACCTTGTAGCACGTGATCCCTTCGGTAAAAATTATGCCAAGTGTACTTTTAACAAAGTACACTTCTTTTTTTTTTGAATCCTTAGCCTCTGCCCTTAGGGCCCTTGATCGGAATTGATGGGATACGTCCCTTGTTTGCTTCCGGTGAGTAAATTAGTTTATTGTCCTTCACGTGGTCATACGCAGTTTGTACTGCTTTTTTGACAATAAATTTATTATTATTATTATTATTATTATTATTATAGCGAATTGTCAGGAAATGTTTTTAAAAAAATGATGAGAAAATATAAATTCGTTGAGGTGTACGGATTGTTCCCGATCACAACTCGATCATAATTTCTTCTATCGTAAATTTTGGTAGTTAAAGAAAATAATGTATTTTTAAAAGAAAAACATTTTTCGACCCCCCTCCCCCCGTCTTCTCCCACCTTTGATTCCGGCCCTGCAAACTCATGTTTGTGTATTTCTAATTAATTACGAAGGAGGTTAAACCTCCCAACTTTGGTACAGTTGTGTAATTATCTCTGTAGCTCCATCCGGGTGTGGGTTTTTCTCTGGGCTTCTTCCGGGTAGAGAGGAAATGCTATTTATACGATTCATACTTTGATTAATCTGGAATTTTGAATGATTTTATTCGCTACAATTTGTTTTGGGAATAATAAATTGATAATAATACGTATATGTTGAATGACTTCTGTTGCAAATATTAAATACACCTCTCTCTTTAGCCTTATGATCAGATTTGATGGAACTCAAGTGATCGGAAGGTAGCACATTTGTTTCGTTTTCCGTTGGTGGTGCTCTTAGCTTTCCGAAATTTTGAATACAAACTTCCAGCACTATTTAATTTTTTTTAGTGTTGGAAATGTTCGTAGGTTTTTCCTGAGAACTCACTGAATACATTATATCAGTAGATAATTCACGTCTTTTGGTATAAACGATCCCAGAATTTGTTATTTTTTTCTTTTCTTTTTTCCCCACAGCGTACAAAGTTTCGTCTTTGTGAGTTCCCATCATTCAAAAATCATGAGGTAAAACGCACTCACTACAAGCGAGATCAGTATATGATGAAATGGACCTTCGAGAACCTAACCTCACTCTAGTATCTCCGCCCCTCTCGGAACCCCGTTCAACTGGTGCTTCTTGTCATGCCATTTTTCAGCCATCATCCCTCCCCTCCCCTAACCCTTATCGCTTCCTTCCCCCTTCCGTACCGCGCCTCTTCTCGTGACATACAGCGCAACTCCACCGGAGGATGTTTTAAGGGGATCTTAAAGGAGAACTGTACTGTGGAGACTGGCTGCGCCGCTGCGAGCTGTCGTATCTCAAGTCCTCGACGTAGTAGATGTGTGTGAAACCGATTTTCGGTACTTCTGCGTCCTCCGACGAGGGTCCCAAGAAAAAAGAAACTTAAAAAGATCCGCTTCGAAGAGTGTGGGTTCTTCTCTGGTGATGGTGACGCTAGGGATAATGTTACCCACACCGATTTCATCGGCAAAAATATATTTCCAGAACATAGCTGTCGAGGAATCTTCTCTCGAAAGAAGATTTGTCATTTTTTCGCGGTTGTGATGTGAGAGAGGTTGGAAGACTATTGTATTAAGTCCTTCAATTTATTACTACACTAATGTGTAGAATTCTGAGGTTTATACATTGCATTCTGGCTTCTGCTTTTTCTTCTTTAGTCAAACGATCGTGACAAAATATTAAATATTGAAACTAAAGTAACTAACTTCTTTGTTAATGCTGTTCACGAATGATGAAATGCTTGTTTATTTCATTACTGATGAATTGTTTGTTGAAACAATTATTTATTTCATTTATGTCTCTACCCTCATTATAAACGCAGGATTTGTTCAATATATGAAGTATTTAATGAAAAGTATGTTTACATTTTTCAAAATTTTCTTCTTGCATATATGTTTGCCCCATTTCCAGACTCGATCGTCTGAATTTTAGTTGTGACCGATTTGACACTAGGATCGCTTCGTTCGAAAACTATGAGACCTTCAAACGTCTCTACTTTCTTCGTTGACGGACAATTTTCGTTCGCGTTCGGTTGTGGTTACATACATGCGTTCGGTTAGAGTTGGCTCGAGATAAATGCTCAGATAAGCCAATGCGAACTGCAAGTTCGATGGAAGCAATAAAAAATAATGGTCTGCATAAAAAGTGGGAGAGAATAAATAAGAATCCTCGATTGACTGTAAGAGTCATTCACAGGAAAAAGTCGAGGAGTAATTGAAATGTATAAAACAGAAAAAGAATCGAGATTTCCGTATCTGACGCTTCTAAAGAGGGTCCACTCTTGAAAGCAAATGGATTAAGTCTCACCTACATGCTATAGGAAAATATAAATGTTCACTTTGATGTAGCTATTTGTCTATTTTATATTGCAGATACTACTTTCCCCCAAATGCAAGTTTCACTCGGTTTTACATTTAGCGTAAACAATGTGTGAACAGGGGTTTTTTTTCTTTTTTGTGTGTGTGGTGCTTTACGGCTCATGTCGACATCAAAGGTCATTTGAGCCCTAAAATCTTGTACAGGTAGGGAAAATGCAGTTANGAAAATGAAAGATACCCTAGCCCTTATGGCGTCGGGATCGAAAAGAACAAGAGGTGACCAAGGGAGGTCAGGAAAGAGAAAGGAAGGAGCATTACACAAGTAAGTGGAAGTAATGCCAGACTCAGCTCGGGGCCCCGTGTTCGCCAAACACCTACATACTAGATGTAAGTCCCCTGGGGGGAGAATAATAATATGTAAGTCCCCTGGGGGGAGAGTTATAAATAGTACACGATATTATCGAATGGATTATTACATAACTCACGAACAACAATTCCCTACGAATTTGTTTATTGTTTACTACTTGCCAGACGCGTCAATTATTGCATTTGTCACGAATCAAGAAGTCAAGTTACATCTTTTCAAAATACACGAGGAGTAGAATCTTTTGTGCTTGTAATTCGTAAATTCTGTTATCTCGGGAAGGAAAAATGTGAAAGATGAAATAATAGGAATCCTTCAGTTCTACTTCGTCCGGACACGCAGAAATGGAAGGAAGAATCTGTGGGACATATGCGTATTTTAATTAATATAAATGATCTCGTTTATGGAATGTCTTTCATCGCTCGTGTTACACATATGAAATAACAATAATAATAATATTTCTTTTCACACTCTTCGAGTTTAAACCCTCACTTTAGGCCCGATTCTAGTCGTAGAATTATCCAAGCTACATAACGGTTTGTGAGGGACGTCCATTTCCTGAAACAACTGTATAATTGGGAGACGTTGCGGCGATATCACAGGCGATTTACTAGCGCGAGTCGTTAAGTCATTACAGCTCGCGATAACGCGCGCGCAGAGTACCGCACGTACCGGGCAGACAGGCACTGTTCTTTTGAAGTGGTGTTTCTTCTACTCTAGCGCTCGCAGCGAAAAATGAAGGAACGAGCGAAGGAGGAGTCTAAAGACGAGTAGCAGCCAATGGTGAGATCTCTGCCGACTCTTTCTTTCGCTCTAGACACGTAGGTGTTTTAAATTGAATTATTAAATCGACCTTTTTTCTGACTATTTCATTCTAGTGTCTATTGATATGCCTGTTGTGATGGACAGAGGGTTTGATCTCTAACCTATGGGTGAGAGAACACTTCCTGAAGTTAGTTGTTCAGTGGTTTGTAACAGCCCGTGTGTGGGTGCTGTGGCCTGCCGTGTAGAATGGGTGGAGATACAGAGTAGGCATATGACCCTCCCTTTGGACACATGACCACATTTACTCCGGTGGGTACGCCTCGTTACTTTCCTTAAGCAAGCGACGCGCTTCGTTCTCTAATGCGAGGGAATCGATAATGCTCGTAAAAGCGGCTTCGAGAGTTTTACGTCCCTCATGAGGTTTTCGCTTTCGTGAGCTTTCGTTACCCCTCCCACACCCCAACACCCACCCCTTCAATCACCCCGAAGGCGAAGGGGGCGAACGATCGTAGCGAAGTCTGCGGCTAATTGATGACACGACCGAAACTGACTCTGGAGCTGTTCTCGGAGCGATTACTTGTGCTCCATTGAATCGGAGCAATGGATTGTCATTTTCCAGTTGGTTAGCGCTCCATTGATCGTAAGAGACGCAACTCTGACGCTCGCATCACAGACACGCATTCATCCGTTGCCTTGGAAACCCAAATACTGGCCTTCCTCGGCAGGGAATGGCTTGTTGATAATGTTAATACAGTAAAACCCCTCTGAACCGACCTCGGATTAATCGGCGTATACCTGATTTTTCTTCTTCCAACAATGATACATACTATATATGTAATAAGTTCGTGTGTGCATACATTAAGTTTATTTAAGTTGGTAATGTTAAATTTGTTTAAATGATTATTTACGAATACACTACTACGACGTCTCATTTGCTTGTTTATTTTTTATGATAACCTGATGCAATTGTAGGATCTTTTTTAACGAAAACCGATTTTCACCGGAACCTAGGATTAACCGTCAAAACAGATAACCGGTCAGGAATTCGGTTAAGAGGGGTTCTAACAACGAATCCATGTCAATTGTTGGTGTGATTTTGGTAATCAATTGTTGCGACGACGACGGCGAAGTGTATTATACGAAATGTACCTGAGAGTTTTTGAAAACTCATGGGACTCCTAAAACTTTTGGAATTACTGAGGTGAATATGAGCAATGGGAAAAGCGAACAGAGACCAGAAAATTCGAATTAAGGATAATTGTGAATAAAAAAAATTCGATTTGCTGAGTCTCTCTTTCTTTTTGCTCAAATTTTTATAACCTCTTAGAAGTCAATGAGCTTAAGAACTTCCCCGAAAAAGTACATAGGACCTTTCCGCCTATTTGGATACTAAAAGGGACTCTGGAAAAATCCTAGTTGGGATACGGTTGCAGACATAAAAAAAACAATCTTGGCAAGATTAAGTTTAGATCAAAAGTAGTATACTGTAATGAATAAAAACACATTTAGCGAACATTTAAATAATTATTAGTAAATGCAATAGTTGGTCATCTGCTACTGCCGTGGAGAAGTAGAATTTTTAGCATAAACTGTTTTTACTTTCCAACCACACAGTATAAGGGAAGTATTGGAATCGGTCGATAAAAGAATTAGGGATCTCTTCGGATCTTAGTCAGCCTTTGAGGCAAATAAGAGTTCAGGGTGGAAGATAATTTTTTTTTCAATCTGTCGTTCAATGGACCGATATGAAATTGGGCTCTAAACTTTCTAAGGTTGTCAGGGTAAATAAATTGAGACATATTGAACTATTAGATATGTAATTGTGTTCTTCTTCATAGTATATAAATGATTTTCCGACTTGGATTTATTTCTATGTTTACAGCTATGATCTTTTTGGAAGAAATATAATCGGAAAGTTGAGTGGGAAAATTCTTCGTCAGTTATTCCCCCTTCCGGTGCTATTATTGGACGGCATGTGGTTGATTGCATGTTAATGTCTCCGAGAAATTCGTTCTTCCTTCATCTAGCGGTAGATTCCTAAGCGAAGTCTCTTTTAATCGCTTGTAATTTTACTTGACCCTTACCATTGGTGATGAACTTAGTGCTGTAATCTCTCTTTGGGCATTAGTGTTTCCTTCTCTATCTCCAGTAATTTACAATACTGAAGAAATCTCCACTTTCGGTGAAGTATTTATTTCTGCCATGTAACCGAACACATGTTTCACTAGAATATTGTGGTATTTTCTTAGTGAAGTATTATAATTGCACTGTGGTGGGTGGTGCACTGGCCAGCACACCTGCGGCCACAGCAAGAGGTCTCGGGATCGAGTCCCGGTCTGTCACAATTTTCACCTGGCAGTTGAAGACGCAGCAAAACGTTTTGAAAACTGAAAACGGTTATAACTCGAAAAACCAAAAAAGTACTTTTATCTGGACTTTTACGCGACGCCAGGATATGAAGATATTGACGATATTCGGTTAGAGATTTTATGTGGAATAATTATATGAAAGACGAAGTAATTTAAGCGGGAATGTCATTTAAACCGTCTTTTTTGTTAACCTCGAATGTTCACTGCACATTATTTCTACGATTCATTTCGGAATAACTGGATGACTACGTATTTTTTATGTAATATTTTTAAATAAGTACTTAATCCGTCACTGCCCTTGGAGCCTTGATCGGAATTGATGGGATGGTCCCCTGTTTACTTCCGGAAAGCAACTTAGTTTATTGTCCTCCACCACGTGGTCACACGACGCAGTATGTGACTGCTTAATTGACAATCAAGTTGTTGTTATTATTATTATTATTATTATTATTATGTATTGTTATCTAAGCTAATGCTGGTATCTTTCTTCCAACCGGGTATGAACCACATTCCTAGGGTTGGATATAATCCATATAGCAGCTACATTACTTTTCTCAGGATATGGGCAGTTCCCAAAAGTGCTATTTCCTGAATTTCATTTAGAGTTAGATTTCCTGGTATTTTCTATACATATCGCTCTATTGCTTTATTGATAGTTTCTGATGCCCCTGTTACTACTGGTATGATGTCTGTTTTTGTTTTCCACATTCTCTGGATTTCTATTTTTAAGTCTGCGTGATTTATTATTTTCTTTTGCTTCTTTCTGTGAGATGTTCATATCTTTGGGCACTGTGCAATATCGACGAGTTTTGTCTCTATTGTTTCGCTCTGTTTGTTATCAGGTTTGTTAGCAGCTACTGATCTATCAGCTACTACTTTGCTTATCATTATTATTATTATTATTATTGTCGTCGTTGTTGTGCACTTGTTTTTTCTCTGTACAAATAGGTTGTTAGAGCGGCTTATATGCCAAGCCGGAAGTAAAATTTTGTCTTTGTCGGGACTAAGAAATTTCCTTGTTAGGTGACGTGTTTGTAATATAAAGGATTTCTGCATTTCTGGTCAATGGCAATTTTGCAAGATGCTCCTTCAGTGTTTAGGAAATGACTGCAGTTGCTGAAATTATGAGGGGAATAATTAATACTTCATTTTGTTTCCATATCTTTTGAATCTCTGTCTTAAATGTTTGATATTTTTGAATTTTTGTTTGTTCTGTCTTTCTTAAATTGTTAGTGGAAGGAACAGCTACATCAATAACAAAAGTTTTTTTTTTAGATTTGTCTATTAATATTGTGTCTGGCTTGTAATGATCGACTGTACTGTCCGTAATGATTTGCTTATCCCAGTACAAAGAGGCATTTCTATTTTCCAAGAAGGTGGTGAATCGAATTTATAATGCGGGGTAACTGTTTCAACCAAGTTTAAGATTTTAGCTAGCTGTTGGTGAATTATTTTGTCCGCTTGATTATGTCTGCAGGTGTAGTCCAGAGGGGCGAGTACTTGGCAACCCGAAATAATGTGATGGGTTGTTTCATTGCAGGTGAGGCACGCTCTACATGCTCCATCGACGTTCTCATGCTGAATTCTTTTCTGTAATATCTAGTTGGGATTGCTTGATCCTGTATAGCACACATAAACCCTTCAGTCTCAGTCTCTGCCTGGAGTTGGCCGTGTTTCAGACATAAAGTTGATTCTTCCTTGTCAACATTGGATCCTGCAGAGAATTTGGGAATTGTTCATACAAGGGTTTAGCAAACCATTTTGCACCGCGGGATTTTATATCATTTATTGGTAGTTCAAAATTTTCCGATATATTTAGGGGAGTGTAATCTTTATCTAAACGAACAAGTAACTGATGAAGAGGGTCGTGACTACTCTTGAAATAATTTCTTAGTTTTGTAATCTGCGAATGAAAAAGATTTGCTATGTCTAACAACCCCCTTCCCCCTTCTGACCATGGCAGGTAAAGGCTGTCAACACATCCTTTGGCATAGTGTCTTCTAAATTTTGTCATGAGAGCGCGCGTTTTTCTGTAGATGTTGTGCAGATCTGTGTGGGACCAATTAACAATTCTAAATGTATATGTTAGGGCGGATATTGCCCAGGTATTTATTGCCATAATAAGATTTTTCGCTTTTTAATGCGTCTTCAATATTGAAATGAGCCTTTTTTTCATATTTGTTTTGGAAATACTTTTTGAGGTCTGAGTGGTCAAATTTGCGATTTTGTTATTATTATTGTAATTATTATTATTAATTTACTGGACGTATTCAATTACTTCTCGTGTCGCTGAATGACTGTGGAACTGTCGTGAGGCCATAACCCATGCTGACCTTCGATCCGTGGTGCCGCCTGTTTCTCCGTTGAATGCTCTTATGAACATCGCTTGCGGAACCCAATGAGTGAGCGGGCAATGGGCAGTGGGCAATGGGTATCACCTCTGCGGTTGTTTTGCGGTTCAGTCGTTGCTCTTTGTGTTTGAGGCTCCTGTGATTGTGCTTCATTCATGTCTTCCTTATATTTTTGGATCTCGTTATGAATTCATCCATTACGGCGTCTGCGGTCGACTTCTCCCAAAAGGGTTCGCGGTCAGAGTTGTGATTCGCTGCGGTGCTCATCGGCTGAAGTGGTGCGATTATCTCGACCAGAAGAAGGTTCTAGAATTGATATGGTGTCTTGTGTTCATGCGTCACCCAGTTACTAGCCCCTTTTCTTGCGACTCGTCGTCTACAAGAAAGACATTTCCTTGGTCTACCTGTTCGTACAGAAGATATGTGATAACTATGACGAGCAGATAGGAATGAAACCCGGGACCGCCTGCTTTGAACGCAGGGGTGTTGACCACAACACCACCGGTTTACTCTCAACAACTGTTCTCAATTTGTATCCGGTTTCTAATACACCGGACGACTTGGGATACATAACAGTCAATGTGACAAGTATAACATTCTCTAAGGATCTAAGGATCGTTTTATTTTTCATTAGTCTTCTTATTACTCTACGCTGCATTACTTTTGATGACCAAATAATTTTAGATTTTTTGTACTAACGTTTGGTGCGTATTCTGGGTCTGCCATTACTGTTTTTTACCCTCTTTAAGAAGAAACGTGTGTCAAAAATTTAAAAAGTGCAGTATAAAGTAATTATTCATTTTTGTTCAATACGAACTTACAAATTTTAGTGATTTATTTTATAAGCCATTCTGGTTCATAACCAGGCAGGTAGCATTTTTTCTTCATTGAAACTGGAAAGTATGAGAAAAAAATTTATTATTACAATCTATAAAACAATAAATAATTCGATCACAAGATTTTGACGGAAATACTCGCTTTCGTAGTCCTTCATCGCTAAGACTCGGTATCCTAAATATCACGAGTTTGTCCGTCTGTGCGCAGCGATTCCTACTAATAATCAGTTATCATTCACGTGGTCTAGAATATTGAATTGAATTTGTACGCAGAGTGTAATTTGTGTTTGTTCCATCCATTCGCACAGAATTTCGTCTCCGAGTTTGGTAGAGACGCAGTAAATATTAAAGTACTCGTGATAAGAATCAACGATTGTTTTAATGGGTGGTTTAATGATGGGTCTAATTTTTTTTTTTAATTTCTTAGGTGTATTATCGTTCTCGTTGTAACTTCAGGTTCTAATTTTATCACAATTTTATTCCGCGTGTGTGTATTTTACAGATATTTATATTTGGAGGATTATTTGTTATTTAACTTCTTCTTATTGTATTATACAATCTTTTATTATATCTGCCACCGAGCATTTCTCGCTTGGACATTAATAAATTATTATTATTATTATTATTAAAGTTGTATTACAGCACCTGTCAGATACTGTAGATTTCGAATACTGTACGCATTATATTTGATTTCAATTTAAACTATTTATAAATTTCGTTTGTGATACTGTAAAGCTGTCTGATAACATGAGAAAGTAGGTGTAATATTGCAGTAGGTGTCAACGAAGCTCTTCCATATCAAGGGAAATTCACGTTTTGCCGAACGATGCCGTAAACTCTGTCTCCCATGCTTCCGTCCTCTTCTCAGGATCCAAATCACCCGTTGCATTTCCTGCACCCGGGTCAACGGACAAAACACAAAATCGCATTAACTTTCGAACGTGGAGTGTTGAGCACGGTTGCGGAAACCCACAAACTTCTCCCACAAACTTCTCGCCCGGCGTAATTGGAATTACAGCATTCAATATCCACAGGGAATTTATTAGCTGGACGAAAATTACGGTAGCGTCGGCGGCGCGCGTTGTAATTTGTTCTCGTGCCGTCTCCGTGGCGCAGCGCTAGGTGTTACTTTACGAATTTTGCTTCCCCTGAAGGACGCAACGAGAGGAAGGGGATGAGATCTGGGGATGGAAAGCGTCGAGTGGAATGGAAGGGTTCGACTCGAATTAAATATTATTTGACTGGCGTTACCTGGGATTTTTCTCGTGCTCTAATCTTCTTTAACTGACGAAAGAATGAAACAGATCAAAATACTTTTACTGACTGATTTCTAAAAACGTGTACAGCATCCCAATTTATCAAATTCATACAAATACAAATTTAATACAGAACTTAATTATATACAATACAATTAAGATCTCAAAGAAATCACGCCGGTGGAATGTTTGTTTCCGAGGCTGCAACACGCCATTGAAATTCTTGTAGAATTCACTATTCGTGGAAATTATACGATTTACAGACTTTTTTTACCTTTGTTAAATGCACAAAACAAATAACCTTAAATTGAGGTATATTAACGCTTCTAATTTTAATACCGTTTTAGCGATAATTTAAGGTAATTTTTGTTGATAGACATATGCTGTTGCAGAATTTTTTGTAGAGCTCTTTGGTACAACCAATATTTTGTCTTTTATCTCTAATCGTTTCGAGAGCGTATCAAATATAACTCTCTTTTCCCCGCCCGCTTTTATCGAGATTTGTTGTGAAAAACCATTTCTATCTTTGTAATCCCACATTCAAAAAGTAAAAGCATATGTTCATCCTGAAGATGTAAACTGTCTCCTTCTTCAAATTTCACTTCAGTGGTTTAGTTGTGACTGGGAAGCAAGCACAGACGGAAACACTTTCGTGTTACGCGCCTATATATTAGTGTGGATGGATTACTCTTTATTTTCCAATTATACAGAATGTATAAGGGATGTATTGAAATTGGTCGAGAAAGACAAGCGATCTATTGGAATTTTTCACGGATTGTCTATTTCGAATTTGCTGACGATGTATTTGTGTTAATAATTTTGATCTTCTGATAACTTTCGAACAATTTGATGCGTCGAAACCAAACTTGCGATTTGACTTTGAATGCGTTGGGAATTGACGCTTGTATATTCCGACCTCATTTGTACATCGCGTTCCACTTGCAGTTTCCGAAAATTTAATATTTTGAAAATATAAATATAAACATTTTGATTTTTCTGTTAATTCTGCGTACACACTCACCGAAAATTTACTTCGCCAAGAAGAGTAGCCTTCTTACATCAGCCTATAACGTAATTGCAAAGAGTTTAAAGTGGAAGATAATTCATGTAACCTGTACTTCAATGTTCAGATATGATTTTAGGCATGTATTATTTGAGGTTGTTAGGATTAATATATTTAAACAGACTGATCTTTTAAATATGTCCTTGCGTTTGATAATTTTAATATATTGGGAATAATTTTTATTGCAATTTAATTCCCTTTTTGTTGTGAATAATATTATTAATGCGAGCATCACTGCTATCAAACAAAGCCTTATTTTTGTCGTCTCGACATCTTGTAGTAAATCGTTATGCGATTTTAAATCACGGAGCTAAACATTACGGCTTATGAGAAGCGGTTCATTCACGAATACTGTATCTTCAAATAAACATTTATCCTACATCTTGTTCGTGACCTCAAGATTCACACTGGCACTTGTTGGCAGATCTACACCGTAGTCAAGGGGCAGGGAAGCTAACCGGGGAAAAATTATGATCTTCCAACACAAATTTTCTAACTGTTACCTTTAAATAAAACACATCAAATAAATAATTAACAATTAATAATCTGGTGTTATTAACAACAATAACAATTATTCATTAAGGTTATTAAGCTGGTATTATTAATAAGAATTACAGTTTAAGTAATAACAATTATTAATCTGGTAACACTTTTACAAAGTATGGCATTTATCAACTTCAATTTTATCTCTTAAGAGTTCAGGTCCATAGGGTGGGGAGTTATGTCCTCCTTAGCTCCCCCCTCCCTCTATGGATGATAGCGAAACGGGGGGAGAACCCCGCGAACACCACATCGAATTCTTCTTGGATGGGACCGGGTTTGAACCCGCGTAGAAGAGGGGTGGAAGAGGAGTGTGTTAGGTAGGCTCTACGCCACTGGTCGCCCTTACGTATACATGTTTTTAATTTATATAAAAAAGTTAAAACACCTATCACTAATTTGAAGGAACAGTTTCGACATCCAGCTCTCCTAATAACTAGCGTCGTCTTATTTTCAACACTGGCGTATTTTCAATTGTGTGTGTGTAAATTCCTGTGATAATTCGAGAGTGCCAGTGTTATCCATATCTGAGATTGTTCCTCGTCCGGAGTGAACGGAAGTCTTCCGCTTCCGACTGAGAACTTGCTCACCGGATCTTCCCGTTTCGTTCTGCCACTGGACGACGTCCTTCCGAATACTTCCTCAAATGGCCGGACAACGACCCTACGCTATCCCGATCATTATGATCTCGAGATAAGCCGTGTTCTCAGAAACAGTTTGCGTGCGTTCAAAGCCATAAGTCAAAGTAATAATGAGAATTTAATCGCAAAGTTAATGAGAATTGCAAATGCTCAAAGATGAGATGCTGACTCGTCACTTTTAACACTTCCTACATTTGAAAATTCGTTTAAAATTAAAAGTTTTAGTGTTCATAAAGTGTGAAGTTATTGCACATTGACCATAAGAGTTTTATCTTATTTTGTTCCAAAACATCAATTATGTTTTACGATCTTTCTGTGTTAATTTTATTTCATACTTTTTTCTCTCCAAGTAATGGATTTGCTATTTTTAACATCCTTTACTAATCCAAAACTTTGTTCGTTTTTCTACTAACCTTTCTTTTAATACTAGTGTTAATCCAAATGTGTTCATCAAATTTGATTAATATTTTTTTGTGATTACGAGAAGAAATTAGTTTGGCTTTAGTAATCCTTCAGACGTAATAGCACTTATCCAATAAGAAGAAAATGTTTTTGACTATTTTTATTTTGTGCAGTTCCTTTAGAAGAATTCTTGAGACGTGTTATCGATCTACCACTTTCGTGCATTTCAAACAAAATTCACATATTCATTCTGCACACATGTAAACTTTATTGTCAAAAAAGCAAACTACAAGAGGGATAATAAACTAAGTTACCGTCCGGAAACAAGCAAGGGACTATCCCATCAAATAGTCATCTATTTATTACAAAATGAATCGTAGAAATTATGTGCAGTGAAAATTCGAGATTTACATAACGCATGGAATATTCGCCGCTACCCGGAGGAAAACCGCAAAAAAACTCGGGCCAGTGTAGTAGCATTATTTGGTTTTGTTCGATCACGCGTTACAATTTTGCATGAAGTCAGCCTTGTTTGCATGAAGGGACTTCCAGGTTTGTCCATGGATTTTGTACGAGAATGTATCCTAACGCAGCCAAAGATTTATAATTATTATGACCTTTATGGAGCCCAGAAGCAGCTGAGAATATTTGGACTGTAGCTGTAGACGGTCTGCATCCGACAGTGTTAAATATGAAATAGCTATATCGCTCTAAAGCTGCTCTATTCACACACCAACTGCTGCGCGATAAGTTAGACTTTACGCTGGCGTCCCACAAGGGTCGCGGAGTGGAGCGGCTGTCGACTGATGGGGAGAACTCGACGACAGCTTGGATTAACCTCTCACCCCCTCACCCCCCTCCATCCACCCCTCCACGGGTGACGCACTGACGCGAAAACACCCGACGACGGACTAAAGGAATCGCTTTTATGCAAAGGTGAGTGGTGCTCTGAACACACAGTTCGGAACCCGTGATTGTACACGCAGTTCGCGTTAGTTGCGGTGAAGAGCTTTGGAAGCGAAGCGACGCTGGCAGCTTCCGGTGACGTCACTGCACCGCCATATTCCTCTTGATTAACGTCGACTGTGATGAGTGTGTTGAAAACGTTTAGCTAAGTAAATAAATTTAAGGTCAGAAAAGCAACAGTTACAAACTGCGGATGACCACGTGGAGGACAATAAATTAATTTATTCTCCGGAAGCAATCCCATAAATTCCGATCAAGGGCCTTAAGGCAGAGGCGAATTTAACGCTTCAGAACACTCCTAACAATAAAAATTGTTCGGTGCATGTTGTAAAATTAACATTAAACACCAAAAACGTATTAAGAACAAATGGAAAGATGTGGTGTTGTCTACTAGTAAAATATTTATTCAGATAGTACTTTCGCCAGCTTAGCTGGCATCTTCAGTCTGACAATGCCAAGTACCAAAGGGCAAATCACATTTCTACTATCTGAATAAATATTTTACTAGTAGATTTGTGTAAGCTCTCTTTGTCTTTTCCCAATGTAAGACCGTTCCAGTTATTGTTATTCATTGCTTTCGACTGACGATCATTTGGTCCACAGTGGGGGGGTTGAAACATCTCGTAGTCTCTCCTTAATAGTTGATAAATCTATCTGTGTAATAAATCAGTCGTTTCACTATAATACTAATTATGTAATTACTGCAGATGTAATTACTCTGTTTTACGTCAGTTATTTGCATTTGTTCAAATAATGGAAAAAATACATATTATCTAAGACGTGCAGATTATATTAAGGACAGTCAGAATCACTGGTTTCTTTTCAGGTTTATTCTCAAAACGATAAAATAACATAAATTTCTATTTTAGTTTTTCAACAACGTATTGCCTCCTCTTCAGTTTCACTATAGTAAACAAAGTTATGTTATTACATACATTTGTAACATTTGTAACGAGATAAAATTATTTAAATTTATATGAGGCGAAATTTAAAATATAAATGAAATCTTAAAAAAATAATGAACCTAGAAGTCAATGATAACTATCAAAGTTACCAAGAGTTTCGTTTTGTTTTTGGTGTTCTTTTGAGGAAAATAAAACCGCTGATGGCTTCCAATGCAATCAAAATGAACTGATACTCTCTTCATTAATGTAAAACTCCCTGCGGCAGCAACGATGAGCCAGGGCGAGTGATGCACTCAGGATGAGCCCTTCCCTTCTGGTGTGTTGACCATCAACCTTTGCCTTTAGGTCTTCATCCATTTAGGGTGGAAATGAGAAGTAAAGATATTACGCAAAGTTCACCACACTTGATGTAGATCGATCCTGTGACTCAACTACATTACAGTTGCAAATCTTGTTTCTTCGTGAAAGGGAGAAAAATTTACCAAATTAATATCCAGACACAAACTCATTTTTGCAGTAATTTCCGATAAGATATTATATCCGCGTCAAGTTCTCATCTCTTCACGAAGGAGTTATGATTAATTAATCATTCTTTCTACTAGTTTTTACTGTAGTAGAAGGAAGAATATTGGTGAACGGAGAAGAACAGACGAGACAAAATAACGGTCGACAGCGGTCAAAGCAGCTCCTATTGGAGGCATGGAACATTACGAAACAGTGCGAAAGGACGACTAACGTATCAATACATACGGGACGTAATTTACCCGAGAACGAACAAAGACATGGTCAAAACTGAGTCCATATATGGCAGAGACAATAACGGGACATGGCGATGATGCGACCTATTTTAAAAGAATTAGAAAAGTAACCGACAGACTACATACTTGCAGACGAGACCAGGAGACACCTGACCATATCTTATGGGAATGTGACTTGTACGGACCAGAGAGAGGACAATTTGTCAAAATTATTAAAAGACTAGGACCGACGTCATTAAACGACAAGAGTAAATTGTTGGAAACAAAATTGATATTTCAAGCTTTTTTACATTACGTAGAACAAATTGGAACAATTAAGGCAGGGATGTAAAAAATTAGCAACGCTGGAAGAAGCGACAAATAGGCACTTAGTCTAAAGGGTAAAAAGCGAAGCACGGATTCCAGGGAGATGCAGAGACCCCGGAATGACGATGTTGCAAACGGGGACGTTATAAATTTGTTGTAGAATTGAGTTTAATTGTGTATCGTAAACATTTTGTGAATGAAGTAAATTGAAATTGTGGTAGAAGAGATTTATTACAATTTCAAACTCGATAATAAATTTAGATTTTTGTTTGATTATTATTTTCTTCAGTCATTTGAGACGGCTGGCGTTTCAGTTGGAACTGTTTTTTCCCTTTTGTTTTTTGTGTAATTATTCTTTTTTATTATTTTCTCGCGTGACGTCATTGCTATTTTTATTCACTATATTTTAGTTGCTTTTTTTTCGCGTTTCTCCATAGTAATTTAAAGGCGAATGATTTAAAACTTCGCGCTGTAAGAGTATGAAAATTTATCGCCACTGGTTATGGAATGGTTTAAACGGTCATTTTTCGAGGTATTGGAACCTAGTCGCTCCCGCTCAATACTCCTCAGAAATCTGTGTTGAAGAAATATATAAATGAGTTAACAGTATTTCCATGAAATGTACAAATATGTTACTTCCAAGTATGTCTAATATCATGATCTCGAATTTTAACGATTTTCAATTTAAAAAAAAATTATGTTCTTAACAAATTCACAATTTGTAATCAACAATATATAAATGAGTTAACAGTATTTCCATGAAATGTACAAATATGTCACTTCCAAGTATGTCTAATATCATGATCTCGAATTTTAA
>NNCF01128097.1:1748894-1777030 GCA_002313205.1 Laupala kohalensis | reverse complement strand
AAAATTATGTTATTAACAAATTCACAATTTGTAATAAACAATATATAAATGAGTTAACAGTATTTCCATGAAATGTACAAATATGTTACTACCAAGTATGTCTAATATCATGATCTCGAATTTTAACGATTTTCAATTTTAAAAAAAATTATGTTCTTAACAAATTCACAATTTGTAATAAACAATATATAAATGAGTTAACAGTATTTCCATGAAATGTACAAATATGTTACTTCCAAGTATGTCTAATATCATGATCTCGAATTTTAACGATTTTCAATTTAAAAAAAAATTATGTTCTTAACAAATTCACAATTTGTAATAAAAAATATATAAATGAGTTAACAGTATTTCCATGAAATGTACAAATATGTTACTTCCAAGTATGTCTAATATCATGATCTCGAATTTTAACGATTTTCAATTTTAAAAAAAATTATGTTCTTAACAAATTCACAATTTGTAATAAACAATATATAAATGAGTTAACAGTATTTCCATGAAATGTACAAATATGTTACTTCCAAGTATGTCTAATATCATGATCTCGAATTTTAACGATTTTCAATTTTAAAAAAAATTATGTTCTTAACAAATTCACAATTTGTAATAAACAATATATAAATGAGTTAACAGTATTTCCATGAAATGTACAAATATGTTACTTCCAAGTATGTCTAATATCATGATCTCGAATTTTAACGATTTTCAATTTTAAAAAAAATTATGTTCTTAACAAATTCACAATTTGTAATAAACAATATATAAATGAGTTAACAGTATTTCCATGAAATGTACAAATATGTTACTTCCAAGTATGTCTAATATCATGATCTCGAATTTTAACGATTTTCAATTTTAAAAAAAATTATGTTCTTAACAAATTCACAATTTGTAATAAACAATATATAAATGAGTTAACAGTATTTCCATGAAATGTACAAATATGTTACTTCCAAGTATGTCTAATATCATGATCTCGAATTTTAACGATTTTCAATTTTAAAGAAAATTATGTTCTTAACAAATTCACAATTTGTTTAAAATATATGGAATCCTGGCCCGTAGCCACATTATTTTGTGAGAGTCTAGATTCCCTACCAAAAAACGTTCATATAAACTACTAAGTGATATATCACTATAAAAAAGTTTCAAGAGTTTAATTCATTCATTGAAAAGAGGTAAATTAACTCTAGGCATATGAAGTACTATCTGATGGACAATTTATATAAAACGTTGGTTAATTAGGGGCCCAGGGGGTTCCCCGTGATCGCCCAACCCTCATCTCCGGCTGCATGTCTGGTGGAGTCATATTAAATCCGCCCCTACCCTTGGGCCCTTAATCGGATTGAGGTGGATTTTTTAAACAGAATCGCTAGGCTCTTATCTAGGGGCGACATCTATTGATTTTTTTATATTTTTTTTGTGGGGCTTTAGGGCTCGTGAACATCGAGGTCATTAGAGCCCATCTATTGAAATAAGTAGTCTAAAATTTTGAGTTATGATTTATAAGCAATTTTTTTCGCTTAATCTGTTGTTTGATAATAATAATAATACAAAGTACTTGCGAAATTACTTTTTTGTGTTTTATTAAA
The DNA here is from genome assembly GCA_002313205.1 of Laupala kohalensis. NCBI lineage: Eukaryota > Metazoa > Arthropoda > Insecta > Orthoptera > Trigonidiidae > Laupala > Laupala kohalensis. Next base: position 1,775,435 of record NNCF01128097.1, on the reverse strand, counting down.
TACAAATTTGTTGCTATTATGTTAATTTTAATGACACGTGCTGAACTTTTTTTTTTATTGTTAGGAATGTGTTGAAATGTTACATTCCCTCGGGCTCTTGATCGGAATTAATTGAATGGTCTTTTGCTTTTGCTTCTGGAGAGTAACTTCCTGGTCATACGCAGTTTTCAGATGCTTCTTTGACAATCAATTTTATTTATATATTTCTTTCAAGTTGACGCACATTATTGTTTGATCAGAAGTGTAGACCCCTTTAGAAAATAAATTTTTCGCTCCTGCTGTGACCTGTGTACAAACATGGCGCGGCAAATTTACTTCATTCGTCATTCCATTCATCGATGAGAGAAGCTTCTATCGAAGGCGGATTTTTTCAAAGTGAGCCATCACCACGAAATCCCCTCGGAGAACGAGAAAGTTCGCCGCAACCGCTTCAAGCTGTTTACCTGAGAGATCACCAACTAAGTCACTGTTGCTGCTGTTAAAGCTCTTTTGGAAGTCGATGTTGTCTGGCTGACGCCAGCTAATGACCAACATTCGCTGTTTGCTGTTCGGACCAGTCAGTCAGCATTCGGGGCACGCGTTGCAGAGTTTGGTTTGTGTTTTCAATGTTGGTTCTGTGAACGGGTTAGATGCTGCTAGAAACGGCATATATTTGCATTCACATCTATTAATTTGAAATTCCATTTGGAGATATTTCGGGTTCCATATAACTTTAGCACTTTAGAATGTGATGTCAAAATTTGGGAGAATTACTTTTTATTTTGAGATTGTTTTTCTACCTTTTTTTCTCCTTTTTCAGGAATGAAAATATTTACTGTTCATAATTAGCGTATTTAAACATCGAAAATACTTCATCTTATTCCAAATGTTTAAAATTATTTCTAATCAGTTGATTAACTTACATTACCATGCAGTTGTGCAGTTTCTTCCTCTACACAAATTATAAACTAATAACTGCTTCAAATGGTAACATATTTGAAACTCGTGTAAGAAATGTTTCTCATAGCATTTCTTCTGATTGTCAGGTTGCAAAAATATTTGTTGAAGTTTCGAACAGTCAAATCATTTAAAAGCTCTCGGATGTTTTCATTAAAAAAAAAGAATTTTGGAGAAAATTTTTATTAAAAGAATTCATAGACATTTTTTTCGTATTTAATTTCATAAATTAGTTTAATTCGATACTTTAATGAAATTTACCTTAAAATTATATTAAACAAGAAAAGTTATATTATATTTGTTTTTTTTTCTTTTTATATTATTATACTGGGGGACAGAGCAACGCTCGCATTTAGTCAATGTAATATAATTTTGCAGAACGAATATTCACTTATTTGATTCCCGATATTTGAAAACCCTTTAAGTCGAGTCTCGGCAAAATCCAAAACCATAAGTTTATGAGATAGACGATTGAAACTTATAATTGTTGCCACTATGACTTCATTCTACCCCCTGACTACGTACCATGGGGACCGTTTAATTTATTATTCCTTATTCTCTGAAACGGTTTCAGAAAAAATCTTCATTTTTTATCATCCACTCTTCATCGTCGATTGTAACGTTTCCCATCTCTTTTTTTACGAATCGAAACTGATCCGAACGAGTGGAATGATCTCGAAGTTGGAACAAGAGAAATATGAACATAAATTAATTTATTGGCGAAAGAAAACCGTTTGATCTCGTGGAGGATGACAATGAACTAATTTAGGACTCTCCGGAAGCAAGCAAGGGACCATCCCATCAATTCCGGTCAAGGGCCCTAAGGCAGAAAGAGAATTGAAAAAATTCAGCAAAAAATCCTAGATAAGATAAAAAGTTAGCTACGAGATATAATACTAATAGAATATCAACGTATTTGTAATTTAACACAAAATATTTATTTTACATGTAAACATTATTATCGAACTATAGATTATTGGGAATACATTGTTTATAAATCGTAATTTAAAAACAACAACTCTGAATTCGAAATTAATTGTACAATGGAGAACCGCCTCTATGCGAAGAAAAACCGGGAGGGGGGGGATATGAATAAAATTGCTGTGTCGTTCTGGCTTCTCATTTTTCGGCTTCAAATTTTATTGGGTCATTTCTTATTTTTTGATATCATAACTGATAATCATTATTTTTTATCTCAATCGAATTATTGCATTTCAAACGATAGCCGTGCCTGTGGAAATATAAATGACTCATTCTCTTATTGGTACTTTTATGAGAATCAGGGAAACATATTAATTACGAAGGAGCGAAATAACAGCTCCAATTTTATCGCTTCATATTACAGCGCGCAAAGAATTAAATGAATCTTTGAACTGAGGAAACATTGAATTCAACTGCCATTTTTCAACTATTCTTTTGTTTGCTAAAACAATTACTTTGAAGGTGGATAAATCGAAAAAAGGAAAAGAAAAAAAACAATTATTGTATTTTAACATGACTTCTCGTTTAACCGCTTGGCTTAACAATGTACGAAATCTTACATTACTGATATTAAACGGAATGCGTTTTTTCAACCCTTATGATTTTTAAACACTATACTCAGAATAATCTATAGTTCGATAATAACTTGTACATGTAAATTTACTAACATATTTGCGTTAAATTAGAAACATATTGACATTATATATTATTTATTATTATTATTTAAAGTGAAAAGTCATCAATCCTCCGGGTAGTGGCGGAATGTCATTAATAATTTTGTTTTATTAATCTCGAATTTTTACTGCACTAATATCAACAATTTATTTTGAATAATAAATGGATAACAGTACGTATTTATTAAATAATTTATTTTATAAATATTAAATCCTTAGCCACTGCCGATGGGCCCTTGATCGGAATTGATGGATTGGAGTGTACCTTCCTTTATTTCTCCCCTCCCCCTTCCTACGTGGTCATATGCTGTTTGCATCTTTTGCTTTTTTGGCAATACAGTTGGTTTTTTTATTCTACGTCGTGAAATTTCGTTAAATGACTTAGTGTTAAATGGAGTTGTAAGTTCTTGAATTGACAAGTTGTAATCTATTTTTATTTCAATGGATTAATTTCTTCGGTTGTCATAAAAAATAATTCTCTTTAAGTTTCCCTTGTTGAAAGAATGTTCTGGAAAGCAAGTATCCTGGTTCGAGTAGCGGCGCTGAATTCCTGTTCAAAGTCCTAAAACGATGATTCAACACGATGAAATAATGCAGCGTCTGCGGCCGGGACTCGAACCCGGGACTTTCTGCTTCGGCAGCCATGGCACAGGACGCGTGCGGCCGTTGGCGAAATCCCGGTCCGCAGACGATGCTAAGTGTTCCTTCGCCGAGTGGGTATTCGCAAGATGTGCGTTCAAGATGGATAATGTCTAAAGAAATTGCAGTAAAAATGATAATTTCACTTCGTCAAAAATGTCACACAGAAGATAAAAAACAGAGTCCACACTCGTTAAGATTTGGACTCACTGTGATTGTCGTTTGATATTAAAATCCTCGTTTGGTAGAACTTACACATGCCTTACGGGTGTACCAACGCAATGGAAACAACAAAGAGACTATCGTAAAATGAATTTCGTTGAAAGTAGATTAATAAATTAAGATTTCTTGAATAGTTTACGCAACGTATTCTATAAATAGGAATGTTAATTTTGTGTTACACTACAAAGGATAAAGAAGAGTATTTTAAGGACTGGCTCTCCTAGAGTTATTTCGTCAAGTTTGGTGGCAGTGAATACAACGTTTAAGATGAAAAAATCATTTAAGTCGAGTAATATACGATATTGGGGGAATCAATTGAGTAGGTTGGCATTTCTCCCAAATTTGGTAACTTTTCAGAGGGCAGCTAAACTATATTTCTTGTTTTTTGACAGTGTACTGATGATGGGAATAAAGAATTCCCGAAACGTGAACCGTAATACTAAAACAATGTATCTGACTTTGATTTAAATTATTGCGTTACAGTGTTAGAATAAAAAATGGAGAGTTGAAACATTGTTTCCATTTATAATAATTTTAGTTGTCTATAATATAATAGCACAAGTTACTTGAATCAAAGTGTACGAACATGTGATAATATTGTATTGTATTAACCTTGTAGTTTTGCAGTGTATGTGCGTAAATTCAAGCTCCCGCGTGAAAGTTTTTATAAATATCATTTCTGATGTACAACGTCAGTTCTTAACAAGAAATGAAAATATAATTCGTCCATAAAAGATTTTCACTATTTATTTAAATGTGTACAGAATCTTTTCTTTTCGGGCATTCAACGTCGTCAACTTGGCGTACTCAATTAATGTTATTCTCGTTATGGTTTGTAGTTGAATTACTTCGTTGACGGAACTGATTGCCACCAAATCAATCATTCTCTGTCACTCCAGTGACAGTGAAGCTCCTGAGATTGTGTGGAAGAATTCCGCAAGAGCGAACGCGTGTGTCTCATCTTCTGTTGTCACTTCCTCCTTCCCCTTCACCCCCCGAACGCGTGTGTCTCATCTTCTGTTGTCACTTCCTCCTTCCCCTTCACCCCCCCACCCTCACCCCGCTCAGTGGTGGATCCAAGGGGAAAGAGCACAGGGGTCACGTGTCCCTCCCAAACAACGAGGTCTGCAGTGCGTTTGCTGTTTTTCTCCTATGTAATTTATCAATATCATATCTTTCATTTCAGTTTACGAAAAGTGTATTCTACGTCTGTTTGGTTCATTTACGCAGCTAAATATTATTCAAGCTTATTGAAATAGTAATGTGTAAGTGACAGAAATTATTTTACTGCGTCTATACCAAACTTTCATGCGAAATACCGTTAATGCGGATGTAATGCATACTAATTGTACTTTACATTTAGTACCAAAAGTTTAGTAACGTCGTTGGAGCCGGTTTTGAGAAACATTCAAAAGAGTACTATGACCTTCATGTGAAGTACCCTTTGTTTTAAAGTTAAAAAATTGAGCACGTGCATCGACAACAAGTGAATTCTACCGTAAATACGAAATATGAATCAAATTGTTTCATCCGTTTACTCAGAAGCGTTGCGCACAGACAGATGGACGGACGTTAAGTCAAAAACAACTTTTTTTGAATCAGGGATGACCAAAACGGGTATTTCCGTCGAAATCTCGCTTTCGAATTTTTTTAACGATTACAAAACTTTCTATGTACCACGATTGTGAGAAAGTAAAAATATTAGTACATCTGTGTAGGAGGGCGAGAAAATTACAAGTGGTACAAATGGGGTGGAATTACAAAATTATTGCTCGAGTCTTGACAGATAAGGTGATCGAAGTCAACAAAAGGAAGACTCATATAAATTTATTAGTGATGTCAGATTCGTAACAAAGAATAGAAAACGGTTGAATCCAGGATCTTCACTTATACAAATATTGACGGGACACGGGAATATAAATTCTTATCTCCTAAGGTGTATAATGAGTGATGGGATGTGTTTAAGTGGACTTGTGATTTGTATGATACAGAAAGGGCAGACGTTTTGCGAGTGATGCGGACGATTGATATAGTGAACCCGACAAATTGGAGTAAATTTGATAGAGGGCAGATAAAAATATAGAGTTTCCAATAAATATGTGAATGGAATGTGGGAAATAAAATAAGGAATAGATGAGTAAAATTACTAGGTTATTGTAATGTAAGATCTTAAACGAGAAACGGACACCACAAGTGAATGATAGTAATTGAATGACTAACGTGGAATATCATAAGATGGAGGCGCGACAAAATAATTTGTATTTCTCCTGTATTTTTGTGGTATCGAGAAATAAATAATAGTTCATCAGTTGAAAGGAACAATATGAATTAATAAAATCTATGAAAATGCGGACTTCATGAGGCAAATGTATGACTTACTTTGCTTTTATAGATTTCAATTCCAACATGGGAACATGAGCATATAGGTACAATGCAAGGTTTCACTATTTCTAGTATTTTCGATTCCCAACCACTTATCTAATAGAAAGTTACCTTAATCATAGAAAGATAATCAAAAAAGTGTAAATGATAAATGAAATAAATTATTTGTTATTGGAATAATGATACTTAATTAGTACAATACATTAATGACAGGAATGTTTTATTGGTGTTCCTCTAGAATATGTAATAATAACATGAATGACTGAAAAAATGTTTCTTCACGAGCCCCTCCCAAAATCAAATCCTGGATCTGACCCCGCGCTCATGCTTTTTTTTTTTTAAATTTATTGTTGTATTTGTAAATGGGAAATGTTGCGTGCTTTTGAAGTGTATCTACATGGAGCGAGGAGGTAGGATTAGCTGGTTTTACCAACAACTAGGGCCCTCTGTGGACGGGTTAGTTTTTAATTCTACGAGCAGTGGATAGAAGTTAAGAGTGTTCGCTTATCAATAGTGAGCAAGAACGTTAACACCTGAGCCACAGGGGGCAGACCCGCGCATTGCTGCTTCCGTGAGCAAATATGCGACAACGCAGAGCAGCAGCAGCGGTTGAGTGGTCGAGTGTTCGAGTGGTCGCGCTTGGGAGCATCACCACAACGCCCTCCGTGTGCAGAGCTTCAACTTAATTATTGCACAGTTCCCTCTTTTCCCCCTCATCCTCCTTGGCTGCTAATGCAGAAGCAGAAGGAAGGCAAAAGGCAGTCGTGCGCGGCGGAGCCTTCACTGGAAGACATCGTCCTCCTGGGTCACGGGTTCTACGTGTTTCCGATAGGAAGAGGATGACAGTTTCTGCTAGGGTTATATATATATGTTTTGACTCTACAGTGCTCGCAGAGAAAAGAAAAGTTATGAGGGAGGAGCCTTAAGACCAGATGTGAGAGAAGTCGAGTATTGCGAGATGGCCAACTCTGCCTCGCTGTATTTGCTGCTACCGCTTACATAGAACTGGCAGTAATTGATATGTCAAGACTGTGACGGGCAGAGGGCTTGATCTCTAACCTTTAGCTGAAAGAACACTGCTTGAAGGTAGCATTGGAACTGCTCAGAGCAGCCTCTGTGTGGGCCCTTGACACTTGACACTTGACACTTGCCCTGGGCATTGCCCTGTGATACTTGACATTGTCAGACCGAAGATGCCAGCTAAGCTGGCGGAAGTACTATCTCAATAAATGTTTTACTAAAAAATGAGTACTTTCATAAAAATGAGTACTAGTATCGACTCACCGATATCCAACTATACGTCTAGAACCTTCGTTTAGTCCCTTCGGGCAATTTTCTATAGACTTACGATGAGGTTTGGCAAAATGTTACCCGAAGTCATATTGAGTTACTTGTTTTGAGATATTTTGATTCTCCTCAAAAAATTTATTCTATTCAAGCTGGGAAAATAAATATTATATTTCTCTATTTAAAAAAATGTTTTTAATATTTAGTATTATGATATAATGTTTTCATATTGTAATGTATGATAATTCTAAAAACAATTTTCTGTATTGTGTCTCACCGAACATTCCATGTCACCTACATTAAATCTGTAACACGAGTCGTGCTCTCAAAAATTTCTTGGGTGTTGGACTCAAAATCTGGCGAGTCGGACAGGTCTGGTCTAGAAGGATCCCCTCGTCTAAAACTGGTCATAACAGGGCTCACATCAAAATTAATCACATCTTTTTTTCAATAATTTCTACAATCCTCCTGAATATACATTTAACTTTTTTGTTTTGACCCTAAAAGAACACTGATCTCAATTGCATCAGTTGCATCTGCCGAAATTTTCGGAGGTTTTCTCTAATTTCTCGTGACTGCTGTGTGTTTTGTTTTGTCACAAATATTTCGGGGTAATCAGTTTTTTAGTTCCTTGACCTTAAGAATGATCAATAATCTGAAATTTCTCTGCGAGTTCTTTAATAAAAGAAACCCCTGGAAAATAAACAAATTAGAATTACAGAAGGAAACTACAAAGTAAGAATACATTTTTTTTAGGGGGGGGGCTTTAGGGCTCGTCAACATCAAAGGTCATTAGAGCCCATGCAGGTGGGGAAAAATGCAGTTTCGCACCATAGAGAAGAGCCGTAGTTACTCTTCCCCGTGTGTGGGACTCGCCGAATATCTCGACCATACCCACTGAAAAACCCTCCTGAATTCAACAAATATCTAAATACAAAGCTGATAGGAAAGAAAATGAAACAGTTGCCGAACACATTATATGACAAAAAAGAAAAAAAAAATCTTAAAATTTTAATTTTCAAATTACGGAAATGTAGGATAAAAGGAAGGAAGGCAAAGGGAAAAAAAGTAAGAATACAGTCAAGATCATTGTGAACAGGTGCGGACGTTTTTAATCGGATGAACCGAGAAATTGACTGACGTGAAACACAAAATGTACAATATTTTCACTTTCGTCCTTTGAGTCATTTTAGTCAGATAGAACAATTTATAAAAGAATGGCTCATGAGGTCGTCCACAAGACCTGAAGTACTATCTGCTAACACAGGAATTTTTGTAGTCGTCCAATTGTATTAGTTAGTGCAATGACGGGTTGATAGTTCTCTTGTACTTGATACCGTCATATTTGCACAATTAACTCTTTAATGCAAAGGTTTCTTACACAAATATCTTTCACTTATATGCTTGCAATTGATATTCCAAGTTGTGAATGTCAGTTAGGACAGACTCTGATTGATGGCACTCGATGAATGTCGGAATCAATTTGTCCCTTTAGTCAACAGATCAGCACACGTAGCTATAAAGCAATTCGTAGTTCACGAATTGTTGAATTATATGGATTACGTTATAGTGCGGCTGAATAGGCGTCACTTAGAAATACTTTGTTATACTAAATCCTGGCCCGGGTTTTTCTCCGGTTTTCCTTCGGGTAGAGGCGGATTTCTTATACAGGTTCTCTAGGCATTGTCTAGGGGCGTGTTTATTGTAACAATAAATCGTGAATTTAGTGTTTTTCAACTCTTATGGTTTTTAAACACTATACTCAGAATAATCTATAGTTCGATAATAACTTGTACATGTAAATTTACAAACATATTTGCGTTAAATTACAAACATATTGACATTATATATGTATTATAACTCGCAGCTAACTTTTTATCTTATCTAGGAACTTTTGCTGAAATTTTTGAATCCGCCTCTGCCTTAGGGCCCTTGATCGGAATTGATGGGATGGTCCCTAGCTTGCTTCCGGAGAGTAAATTAGTTTATTGTCCTCCACGTGGTCATACGCAGTTTGTACTGTTTTTTGACAATAAATTTATATATATTAGTGTTTCATTTGTCTGCTTCTAGAAGGAATATATTGAGTAGTCTGTATAGAATATGTAGCATTCTGTTACACATATTTAGAGGAATTATGCTTATTTGTCTCTACAGTTGCTGAATTGAAAGGCAATGTGAGAAATAGTTGAACTTCTTTGTAAAAATATTTTTGCTATCTGAAACCAAATTACAATTTATTCATTAATTCGTTACCACTGCGGAAGCCTGTTCATGGCCAACAGTCACGGGAATGAAGATTAGCATCTTCTGATTGGCTTCCAATTTTGATTGTTTTATGCTCTTCTGATTCATCAATGTTACCCATACTTTGCTTTTCTTGTCAGAATAATCCTTTCAGAATAAGAAGAGTCCTTTGATTTATATATAAATAAAAATAAAAATCTTGTTCATTGTTAAGCGCATCACTGGACCGATTTGGGTAATTTAAAAAAAAACAATATTCGTAATAGTCAGAATAAGGTTTTTTAGGGAAAGAAAAATTGGAAAAACTGAAAGTGAAATTTTTGTGTGAACTCAAAAGACCACAAAACTCATGATTCCTCATTCGATGGATTGGATTCCTAATTCTGTTTTTTGTTTTGGTCGTTATGGTCCCAGAAAAGTTTTCAGGAAAAAATTCAGGACAATCACAAAGGAAAGTCGGGAAATTCGGACAAACTGCCAAAATCAAAATTTTTGTATGCATTCTCGATCATAACTGACAATTGGAACGACATATTTGGTTGATTCTTTTTTTTTCTTTCAGTTTCGTTTTAGTTGAATTGTGATTCTGTTGTAAGTTGATCGAAATCGTTTCATGAAATGAATTACGTTTTACCGGTATATTGGCGTACTTCAGAATGTGCTCCTCCTCTTCAAATTGAATATCCACAATCGTTAATAGATACAATGATCACTCAGAAATACGTTTCTTTTGTACTTTGTTCACCCATTTAAAATAACTTTCAACAAATTCCCAAAACGATTACAAACAATTTTATTGAAATTTGGAAACAGGACGACGTCCGTCGGGTGGGAGCTAGTTTCAAATAAAATTCCATTTTGCTTTTTCCAATTCCCTAAAAAACGTTGAATATTTGTACAAAATGCGATAACTAAGTCTGTAACGACACGAAAAATCAACACGAAAAAAACCCACTTAATTTCTATTAAATCAATTAATTTTTTTGAAAATATTCTGCTACTATTTACCGTGTTTTTATATGTTTATATGCCATATACTAGGCCCTTCGCTAAGATCAGATATGGCGCTTGTCTATATGGAGACCTCTCTCTTTAGAGCTCTACTATTTCCAATTCTCGTACGACAGACATTCCAAATAATTCGCTTTTATTAGTACAGATATCTCATTAAATTCTCTGTCTCATTAAATAAATAGTTAAAAACTTACGGCTTTTTTTTTTTGACGAATAATATTTTTATTTTTTGTTAAGAACAGCTCACAACGTTTCGACGTGGATTTCCGGCGTCGACAGGTGATCAAGTAATAACAAATTATAACAATAAACATAACAACAGGACAAATGAACATGATATACACAGAAATATAAACACGAAATATGTTCACAAAAAAGCAGAAACACAAACATGTTATAATATTGTATTGTATTCAAATTCCCGTGTGTATTTTTTATAAAAATTAATAATAATAAATTTATTGTCAAAAAACAGTACAAACTGCGTATGACNAGGGACCATCCCATCAATTCCGATCAAGGGCCCTAAGGCAGAGGCGGATTCAAAAATTTCAGCAAAAGTTCCTAGATAAGATAAAAAGTTAGCTGCGAGTTATAATACATATATAATGTCAATATGTTTGTAATTTAACGCAAATATCATTTCTGATATACAACGTTTGTAATAATTAACTTCTTTATTCAAAATAATGTATTTTCCAAATCCATCAACTGATCATTATCAATGCAATGGGGTCTCATGTATAGAGTACTATCACCATGGATCGTGACAATAATACGCCTCAACAGAACCCTCCCAAGCAATTCTGTGACTCTGATCGGAATAACGTAATTCATATGTGTAACCCATGCCGCCACTTGGCATACCGCATCTCAATCACCTCCCGCAGCACAGTCAAGATTGATCAACTAACTGCTACCGCGTGCATCAATACATGCACAGGCCACGCCCGCATCATGGTACTGTACGGAGAGCGCCATTCGAAGCTGTCTACTTAAACGTATCGTATTACTCGTAGAATCAATCTATGCGGTGTCAGCCCTGCGACTCGTCTTACCATTAACCTTCATCTGGGTCACTTCAAGTGATCAAGTGATGTTTTTAACCTCTTTCGTTCACTGTTTAAAAAAATTAGGATTCATAAAAAACGTGTCATTTTAATTTAACCATTCATACAGTTGTCGTTTAGAAACATATTTATCGAAAGAAAAAAAGTATTAGATATCGTTCGTTGTTGACCTCTTGTTGACTTGAGTGTAATTTCATGGGATTAACTCACAGATTTAAAAGAAGTCGATCTTAGATTCAAATCTCCATCAATATTTCGAAGTGTGTTAGATCATCATACTTTTATTGTAACTCTCATGATGATATTACGTTTTTCGAAACGTTGGCGAGATTGAAGAGAATTGTCATTTTGTAAATTTGTGACTTTCCCCATGAAATTAGTTGAAAATATTTATTACTATGATTTTCACGACTTTAGTTTTTACGATCAACCAATATATGAACAGTATCATTTGTATGCCGTATTGAGTTCAAGATGAAGTAAGTTTTTTTAAATTATCTATATAAGATTCTGAAGTTTTACAAATGTACGTCACGCATGACAGTCATGTGATCATACTTCATCATATATCGAAATGCGATTGTTAGTATGTTTATTGCCCATGATAGTGAGAATTAAAAGGGTTATGGACTTCAGACTTTTTTCGTATGAAGCAAAAACATGCAACTAAAAGTGTGGGTTACTTTAAATTCTGATAAGTCGTTTCACAATCTTATTGTTAGATATCAAAAGAAACTAGTCTTGCACTAACTATCAGTATTACAGTCTTGTCTGGATGGTCTAGCTAAAGCGGTTTTCCGCACCCGATAAATTGTGTGATTCTTCTAGGAGACCGTAAACTACTTTTACTTTTTACCTGGAAATACACGGGGTTTTCAAGGACTATATATCTTATCAGTTGCTTTTACTGTTTAATGGGAGATAGAACGAAATATACCGGAAGTCATCTTGTAATACGAGGTGTAAAATTGTTTAGGTAAAACAAAAATTACTCACAATGGGTGTATAAATATTTTGAAAATATAATAGGTAGTGTTATACACGTTCATTAATTCTACTTTATTATCTAGTACTACTGAAAAGCAAACTTTCACTATTACCAAACACTTCTATCTAACCCCTCCAAAAGAGCTAAGTTGTTGGTGAACCCTTGCTAAAAGGCCCACCTACTAACAAGAGTGTACCACCCACCTCCTAACTCCTATCGCTCCATGTAGATAAGGTTCAATTTCGCGCTACATTTCCCATTTACACATACAACAATATCTCTTATGAACCGGGTGGAGCAGGGGAAATTAGCTAGTTGTAAAGGAAGAGAAGGTAGATGTTTGGAATATTGTTTCGTTCGAGGTTCCCTCGATCTAGAAACGTTCCCGGTTATGCGAACTTCACCCGTTTTACAAGCACTTCACCATCGATCTTCAAGAAGAGCACTCAGACGTTTGCCGTCTCCTCCTCCTCACCCTGAAAGTCATTGGAAGACACCGAGCGCGTACTTTTCGTCACGGTCGCTCAACGCCGCTCCGGGGAAGTACCTCAGCCCTCACTGGTCGATATCCTTCCTTTCTAGGTCACCGATGTCTCCAGGATCCTTTTCCAATTCTCAGGGTCCTCGCTGGTAAACCACTCCAGACTAACTGTGTTTCCGCAATCCTCTTTGTGACTTGGGTTGTTAGGGCTAATAGCCCCATCCCAGTTTCCACGACAGTCACTTGGCGAATTCTCGCAAAATGGACGAAGTCACTCAATTTTGTTTTGATTGTTGAGGAAACTGGGACTTCGTTGGGTGAGCGTGTTTTCAAGTACTTGACCATCATATTCCACGACGAATATAACTCGACTCGACCTTGCCTGACTTCTTACGGTAGATTTCGTTGTCGGGATGTGGGTTAACCTTACTTATAATTTAGTGCCAGTTCACATTCTATTCCTTTAGCGTTCGAAAAGAGTATTGTTGAAACGGAGTAAACACTGAATTGTTATTGTTCTTTATATCAATATCATAATTTTGTCATTTGCTTTGACACCTGACTGAAGTTGATTGTTGTATAAAAATCACACAGATAAGAATAAGACGAGGTGTTTGTTGCATTGCGCATCGAGATGGAAGGAGCGTTGGCCAATGAAACGCACGACATTTTTTGAGAGGGAAATTAAAGGTGCTGTACAGATTTATGTAATATGTTTGTGTTGTAGGCGTGAGGTGATATCCTAATACGTCTCCGCTCCGATAAATTTCTCGGTGGCGATACCTTAATGAGTACGTGATTTTTAGTGAAAATTTCAGGAAAAGAAAAAACACATTTCACTTTCATGCATCCGTTAACGATCAGAATTTTAAAAAGTCGTTTTCGATTTCTATCTTACAAGAGGAAATAGTCGAGGAAAGCAACAATTATGAACCTAAATTAGAAGAGAAAAGTGTATTAAATTTGCGTTGTGTAAGTCTGTATGCGTGTACTGGTACTGGTGCTAATTGTGGGCACAACGCAGTATTAAGAGTTTTTTAAACAGCGCTAGCAAATGATGCTTCCGAGGGAAAATCATTTGGGTACCTTTTTTTGTTTGCAATTTTATGATCTATAAAAATCTTGATACCTATTTTTTTTTAGATAAAACGTATCGCTGAAGATATGTTTTCGAAAACTCGATTTTCGTGACCATTGACCTGGAATCGATGGGGATTTCATTTGAAATGATGTATAACAAATTTCGTCTCTGTGTGAGTTTTAGTCCAACTTGGCCTTTTTTCTGTCTGAGGGTCAAGAACCTCGGGTTCACATAAAACAATTCTCCTTCCGATAGCCATCGTAACGGCTACTTAAATAGTGCGCTACGAAAGTGCTTCTGGGATGAGGGGAAGGAAGGCAGGGCCGTGTGCTCAGTTCCGGAAGTCCTATCCTCCCCATTCCATTCACCCGGATGAGCTTCAGCGCGCGTTTGTTGGGCACTTATTGTTTTCTCCTTGCTCTTTACTTTCTTATTCAGCTCTTCTCACTTTTTTGCTCTTTTGTTCCGGGGGTTCCTTTTTAGAAAATAGTACGACTGTAAATATAATTGAAATTTTTTTTAAAATAAATATAAGATTCGTTTCGTATTTTAGTTTCTTGCAATCAAAATCACATAAAGGCATTATTTGAAAAACATTATTTTCAAACACATAACGTGAAAGAAAAATAAAAGCCAAAGAAAAAGAATTTACATTTGTATTAATTATGTTAATTAAACATTTAGTTTATTAAGCTTTCTGTGTAAAGTGTATTTTCCTTCTGCCCAGATTTCAACATAATTCCTAATTACTTACATAGAAGTGTTTTAAATACTGTTTTCGTAGGTTTTCTTTCTGGTATTTAATTTTTGAAATTAACAAAGTGAAAATTTATAATCACGACAGTAGAGAAATGTGGAAATTAAGAAATGAATTAATAATTTTATATAAAAACCCTGTAAAACAAATAAAAAATCCTTAAATCCTGTTGACGAGTGTTTTATTACAAGTGTTAAATATATAAATTCTTATTAAATGTTGGTGAAATTTGTTCAATGTTTATTTGTTTAAATTTAACAATGAAAAAGAAAATATTTTTACGTTGTACTTGTGAATGGTTTAAATATTTTGAATGTCAAGTAATAGTTGTTTAAAGTTTCTTTTCGAATTCCGGGCATCGCCTAGTATACTCTAAATGAATCCTAAGGACTTTTTTTTGTTATTGTATTATTTATAAATGGGAGGAAATGTAGCTAAGTGCTATTGAAGCTTATCTACATGGAGCGATAGGATGTAGGAGGGTAGAATGGTATTAGTATAGGTGGGCAAGTTAGATGGGTTTGCCAACTTCGCCCACATAAAGGTGTTAGTAATAGTTAGGGTAATTGATAATAGCAGGAGGTGGATAGAAGAAGAAGGAGGAGGGTTTGCTTTTCAGTGGTCACAGCTATATATGAAGTGAAGGACATTCGTGTGAAAAGCTACAAATTTTTCTGGCCCCTTCGGGAATGGGGGAACCTGTGATGACTTGGTGAAGAGGAAGAACGCTACCACCTGAGCCAACTAAGGGCTTATTTGTGAACGTGAGAGACAGTGGATGTTAATTATTTCACAATGTTCTGGAAGAGTGAGTTTTCAACTCTATCAGTCTCTTAACCAACCATTGAAGTGTTCAATCGCTCATAATGATATCGTCATCTCGGATTCCAAGCTCATGCGTCCCACGTAAGATTTTTGTTTTGTTTTGAAGTGACAGATGAAAATGATGTAAAAATTCCCTGGAACATTCCCTTAGAAGTGAACCAAATTTATTGATTCCTGATTTAATAATCTGTGTTCTTGAAAATAAGAACTTTCTTTTTTAAGACACGATGTACACCACTAAGAATAATTATGACTATTATTTCATTCAAATGACGGAAGTATCATGTGTTTCTTATCCAGTTGAAATCAAAATAAGTAGAAACATTTTTATTAGATCAATCCGTGCTATTAAATCGCACAGAAAATTTAATCTGAACCTACATTTCGTATGAAAATATGAATGTTTACTTTTGTGTAAGAAGACTATTTTATTTGCCTGAGTCATGTGGCAGATACTGTACTTTCCTCCATATCTTCTAGTTGTATGCAAATTTCACTCGGTTTCACAATTTGCATTAGCATTGTACAATGTTACAATTAGCATTGTAAAATGTAGGAAACAGAAAACGGATATTGGTAAATACTCCTTTGTGAATAGAACCATTGTAGACTGGAATAACTTACCTCCAACAACACTTTCCAACTTACCAAAAAGAGTAAAATGTTTTCGCAATTGTCTTCTTGCTCCGTTGAAATAGGAGCATATGTAGTGAGGTGATTGGAGTCTAAGGGTATAGAAAATGCTCAGAGTGAAAGTAGTGATGTGTAGTGAAGTGTACATGATTGCTCTCAGCAACCCTATTTTCGTTTTATTTTTATAGTTATTAATTTCTTTTTTTTATGTTAGAGCAATTACTTTTACGCTAAGGGTATAGGAGGAGTCATGACATACGTGTGTACATTGATTGTGTTCGTACGTATGAGTGTGTTTCTGTAACGGTTTGTAAGCGAAAATGTGTTTGTGTGTATGTATGTGAATATACACACATATGATCCTCATGTAGATAATTAATTTCTTAAATGTAATTTATTTTTCGTTGTAACCATGTGTACTAATTTTCTAACCATTTTATTCCGTTTGAGTGCATATTTTGTAGATATTAGTTATTTGTTTTTTAACTTCGAATTATTTTATTCTGTGTGTATTCTTTTCTGCCACCTAGCAGACTATTAAATTATTATGCAGGAAAACAATGTAAACAGTTATGAATAGTAGGTGATATTAAACAATGGATCATTACTTCTACATTATTTCTAGTGTGGGTGTAAAGAATTGTAACGATGAATAATTAGACAGCAGCGTGACATGATATTAGCACGAAGTATGTGTACAAAACGGATATATATATAATACACGTTAAGTATAAAACAATATTGTTAACACTCAGTAATTTTTAGTGTAAATAAATGTTTTACACTTTCGACCTTATTTCGGACGAATGACACTTATTTTGTGCTTTTAATAAAACCTTTAGGTTGAAGTCGTGCGAGAAATTATAAAATGAAAATATAATAGTACCAGATGATGACGGGACCGATTTCATAAATTTTAACATTTAATTTTGTTTTCCTTCTCGCGTTCTTTGGTCGTAATATTAATCTCTCTTCCGCAACGTGCGCTGAACCTGACCTTCGTTGTGCGTCAGGTTCCATAATACACGTTAATTGTGTAGCGCAAGACGTCGCCTCCACGCGCATATTCTTGCGAAGGGGGAGAGTTCGCATGAGGTCACGTCTCTTTTGCCCTCCCCCTCCCCCCCCCACTTAAAAGAGTCACGTCTCGGCCCAGTTGGAAGCAGCGCAATACACACAACCTGTTGTTAACCTTTCGACACGCGCAAACGTGAATATTTCGGAACTGAATGGATAGGAATCGGGGAAATAGATGCCTTATCGAGTATTTTCGCGTTTGGTCGTCTCCAGTCCTTCTCCGTTAACAGCTTCGTCTCTCTCTCTCTCTCCCTTCTCTTTCCTTTCTCTTCTTTCTTTCTATCCTTTCTTCTTTCTATTCTTCTATATTTCTTTCTTTCTATCCTTCCATCCCTCTTTCTTTATATCCTTCCTTCTCTCTTTATATCCTTCCTTCTTTCTTTCTTTCTTTCTTTCTTTCTTACTTAAGTGTCGAGACTTTCCGTGTCGTCTCTTCCCTTTTCCTCTCTGGGCGTGGATGAGCCTGGAGTCAGTGGCTTGGGACATCGCCCTGTTCTGAAGACATCTGAGAAGGATGTGTTCTAACGCAATGACACAATCTGAAGGAGGAGTCTTTCGGGTTTAATTCAAGCTCTTTAATCTTTGAGCCTCGCGGCGGAAAACTATTGACAGTTATCGGTTAAATGTCGTCTCATGTGGAAAAGGGAGCGAGAGTGTTATTAAAAAAGAAAAAAAAATCCATGTTCATTTTCTTCTCAACGTTTCCATAGAACGGTCTCTCAAATTTTCATATTCCTATTGTTTTGCAATGTGCGTTAGTTCTTGCTACATATACATTTATTTCTTTTCCTTACCTTCTAATTTTAGTGGCTAGGTTTTGCACTGATGTGTTATGAGTTTATAGATCCCTCAAGTTCTCAAATAAACGTGTAGGAGGGCTGTGGAGAACAATGAAAGATTTTTAAATACAATAGTTGTGCGCCTAACTGTCCCCCAGTTCTATCGGTTTGTGTTCTATTGATTCAGTTGTAAGACTTGAACGTACACGCGGAAACTTTATCCTTCATCTATTCCACAACTCTGCTCTTTCAATTAAATATTGATCAACGTGATAATCGTACTATTTAAAATCATTGTTCACGTTCAAAAGAAGGTAAAAAGTATTCTTCATTCTCAATATCATGAACGAATATTTAAGCAGTTTGTACTGCTTCTTGGACAATAATTTTTATTATTATTAATAATAATAATACTAGCATGTCATCGTGGACTTCTTTATTTTCTCTTGACAGTATTTGAAGCTACCGAGCGCAAATGTATAAACTGCCATGTGTGACGAATACCCATATCACCAATGTCTCTTTCTTGTGATAACTTTCGAGCAGTTGAAATTGACGACGAGCCCGAAATCGAACTCGGGACTTCTTATTGGATGATCCCTGCACCACCCGTTCGTCTTCCATAACTCTCTCCCCCATTTCCACCTGGGGCTAACCCCGGAACTGGTGTAGAGCTGTGGAAGACTGGTGTAGAGGATGTGTTGTGGTCGACATCCTTCCCATCAAAGCAGAGATCCCGGGTTCGATTCGTGATTCGTCGTCATTTTCACATGGCTCACCCATCGGCGCCGAGTGAGCGGGTTCCAAACCCGGTCGAGGTCAACGGATTTTTAGGGTGGTCCACACACACGGCATGTAGTATGATTATACTGCATGTAAAAGATCCCTTGAGCATCATATGGTGCTATCGGTGAAAAATGCACCCACGCAGAGTTCCGGCTTCCACTACCAGATGGCAGCGGAAGACGGAACGTCTTAATCTACGAATGTGGTTCAGCCCAAAGGGTCGCAACCCAAGAAAAATGAGCCACAATTGACGGGAGCCGAGACCCATACGTTATTATTATTATTATTATTATTATTATTTTTCACCTGGCTGAAAGTAATGACATTTGTTCTCTACGTGTAGGTACACAGAAGAAATTGTCGCATTGCATCAGTGACGGTGGTATCCATAGCCTTGTATCCAAACGTACGCCAGAAACAATAAATGTGGAGATGATGATTCAGGGATTAAATCGATTCGAACCAAACGCTTCAGTGGTTCATATAGTTGATTTCCCAATCACTCTGAAACCCACCGACAGACGAAGCGAAGTGTACTTTACTCTTTACTTCTATTTCGCCTCATTACTCCTCCTTCGACACAGTTTTCTTACAGACTCTCGTCTCTTTCTAGGTCTCGTGTACCGTAAATCCTGCGTCGTCGATTAGAAGGAAACTCACTACGTCCTTTCGTTTTCGTGCGATAGTAATTGCATCACTGGGATCTTCCTCCTACGCTCAAATGACGTCGACTTTAATGACTGCGTGACAGCTCTCATTCCGGGTCACCGTGTCATTTCCAGGTCTGCCGTTAAAAAGCAGCCTTAATTGCTCTTCAAAAACAACAACAACAACGACTGTTTTCTTACGCTACGCACGTCGATTTTTGAATGTTTCATTTAATGCGGAACATATCCGAATAATTTGCACACAGAAAAAGATTAAGAGGTTTTTTTATCATTATCAAATTGCTATCTTTTTTCAAAATGTTTTATAACCATGAATCTTCAATTATTTAAGTATTATAACAAAATATGATTATACATAAATCAGCGAAAACCCTACCCTGTTTCGCACGGGAGTTTTATGTTGCTATAATGTTGTTTAATTCGTTTTAATTCTATTTGAATTACATATCAACATTCAAAAACCGTAGCAACGTCTTTAATTGTTTGAGTTATTAAGTGAAAATATAAAACAGATAATTCATTTTAAATCGGTATTTTAAAAATGCTGAAGACTTAGTGAGTTTCTACGATATACGTGGGAAACAAAAATTTCAAGTCCTTTTCCTTAATTTTTATTTTCTCTGCTGCGATGAATGTCAATCAAACAAAGGTTTAGGACAATTAAATAAATGTTTCCACTTTCTTTCACCCATTTAAACTGAAATATCGTAAAATTCATTTCAAAGTTGGAATTTCCCGAAATCCTTTTTTAGTGCATCTCTAGAGTACAAATGCAACTTCCTTTCAAAAATTCCAGGATTTTATCTAATGAACGTAGACTACGTTGTCGCGTCCAGACTTCAATAAATCTGTTTTGTGAATTTGTGAAAAACAAAACAAACAAAAAATCAACCAAATATGTCGTTCCTATCGTCAGTTACGATCGAAAGTGCATACAAAAATTACGATTTTTGCAGTTTCTAGGAATTTTCCAACTTTCCTTTGTAATTGTCCCGAATTTTTTCCCCCGAAATCATCTCCAGGACCATAACGAACAAAACTTAAAAAAATGCATCGAATACATCGTTCGAATCGTGAGTTCACACAAAAAACCCATAGAAATAAACATTTTCAGTTTTTCCCCGAATTTTTCAAATTTTTGGGCAATATTTTCCCCCTAATAACATTACTCTGAATATTATGAACTTTTTTTTTAATTAGCCAAATCGGTCCAGTTGGTTCTCAAGTGATGCGCTTGTTACCAACGAACAGCATTTAATTTTTATTTATATTGATGTCATCCTCTCATATTTTTTTTTTACTATTTTCGTGGGTTTTTTAATTTATTTATAACTTAGTATAATAAATTGCAATAATGTTATAGAAAATGTATTTAGATTCCTGTAGTTTCCCGTGCAGTAGGAATCGCTATAAAGTTCTCCCTATAGAATAAAAAAATTGGTTTAACAAAACTGTGCGCGCAAGAGTCAAGGAAAATAAAACATGTTGAATACGCTTGTCGATCTCTTTGAAGCAGTCTTCGGATCATCCAAATGCTTTTCATATGTAGAGTTTTAATGTGTAGCAGAAATGCCTGAATTATAATTTTGAATTTGGTGTTCACTTTTGGTTAATTTAATAATTATCTGAAATCTAAAATCTATGACCTTTGAATTTCACAAAGTCAAAGAAAGGCCAAAAGTTGAATTCTCCAAACATTTTATGAATCAATTGCAATGTTAGGGATTTTACTGATAGAAAATGTACATACATTTTGCAATGTCTAAATAGGTGGCAGTTTGAAGTAATTTCAATTTTCCATCTGCAAAATGATTCGCGTCACATTAGTTAGCTCATTAAATTATCTGATATATTGTTGTCGGGTTATTTACTATTAAATACTTTTAATGGTTGTGTAAACGTTGTGAGTTTCTTACGACTAGTACATCTCCACGTTCGCAGTTTTCACGCGACGTGTTGAAGCAACAAAATAATTTGAGTTGTATGAAAAATATTTCAACATTTTCATTTTTCAGAATTAGTCGTATTTTCCGTCTGCATAACTTAAGAGCAATAGGTTCACGTCAGTTGAGAAAAGAAACATGTCGAAATATTAGATACTGAAAATAATTACACGAATCGCATCATTTCGGAAATGTTAGAAATATTAGAAATACCAAATATGCTCTTAATTCACAGATGGACACCGAGAAATTGCATAAAGAATATAATTTAATTTTCAATTCTTAGTTTGAAGAATCTAGTAAAGAACATGATATTGATAATCAAGTTATTATTGTGAGTTTTGTTTGTCCAATGTAACTTTTCCCTTTTAATTTAATTTGCAATTGTTTCATTTTTATGTATATAATTTTTCTCCTTTCTTAATTCAAAAAATGAAAATAAAATTTATCTGTTAGGATTTATTTTATTTTATTTACTTTATCGTTGATTATTCCTTCATTTTATTCATTGTATCTTTGATATTCATGTTTGTTTCGAAAATAAGTCATGCATTTGAATACTGATGTATTGTTGTAGTGACCATTGTTGTACCTAGCTGATATTGTTTTTCTTATGTATCACAACTGACTTGTGTCAATTTGCCTGAAGATGTTCCACAACAAAATGATTGAAACGCGTTTGTTATTCTATTTATTTGTGTTTTAAAGTAAATATGTCTGTTCATAAAAAATAGGATCGTTTGATTTGATTTTTTTTTCAATGTTCTGCTAGTTTATATATTGTCTAAAACATTATCTATCATGTGAAACATTTTAAAATTGCCTGAGTTCCTAATTAAGGAAAATTGTTCTGATCATTTTATGATTTTTCGAGATAACACCATAATCTCCAAATAATATTGTGGTTACATTCCGTTTCGTTTATTTGGCTGCGAGAACTATAACAGCAAAGGACGCAACTGTAACCGGATCGACGCATTCCTTTGACGGCCCGGATGTTATGCTTTCGGCTTTGTTGTTACTGCTGCGTCGCAGGGCGTGACCTATCACTGCACTGTGCATGAGTGATCAATGATACCTTTGAGTTTATAATTTCGACGGACGCTGTGTTCGTCGATTCGAAGAGGCGCCACGACGAGCTAACGGACCAGGGGTCACCGACCTTTTCACCAACTTCTTTGCTAAAACCGTCTTTTGCTCCCCGAGCCCTTTGTTTGTGTTGCTTTGGGATGACGCATCTAGCAGAGCGATAATCCTCGTTCCGTTCGCTGATATATTCTCCTGCATGAACGTGTGGTATTTGATCCTGGTCGCTGATTAGTGATACGTGAATACTGGAACTCTTAATATATGTTGCATTGTTCCTACATGCCTGCTCATAAATGTTTTTATGTACGCGAAAGGAGATAATCATCTAATTGTGTATACGATTGTACAAGATTCTTTAAGTACACATTTACTTCTGATTTTATTATGCAGTATCATAATTTATGGTGGATTTAGCTAAACTCGCCTTCGCTGGAAGAATTGTTCGTGGCTAGGGAGGTCACGACGTTTTAGTGTCTGTCAGTCATTGGAAATGCTTCGACTGCCCAATCGACGTATTCTTGTTATTGTTTATGTATTCGTTTAGCGTGAGAAAGAGAAGTAGGGTGTATACTAGAACAAAGAATAACATCTTAAAAAATTTCTGTATTGCCCTAAATCCATTTACGATATATACGCGCATATGGATTATTTCTGCAATCCTTTTCTGTCAAAACAATTGAATCATTTGATCGAAGAAAATTCGAGAAAAAGTCGATGGGAATGTTTAGGTGTACTATGTTATAGTTCCAATAACAAATATATTTCAAATTGTTTAGCTTTGAAGTGCTGAAGTAACTTAAAAGGTGACTTTTCAGTAAACACTGATTCAGTGTAATGTATACACTGAATGATAACACATTTATTATTATTAATGTAAAAGTCTTGATAAACAAGTGAAAAGTTTCGTAGTAAAATCAGTACGTTAATATAATGAACTTTCATGTGTCATGGCCTACATCACTTTTGTACAAAACCAGGTAATCTGAAGGTGAATTTCCTAGAAAAGTGTAAAAAATTATGTTATACTTTTTGGCCTATGTTCATTGTATTGTTACTATAGCCGAGCTGTAACATCATCTTCCGTAGCGTTATCCGTTTCCACGTTAATTACTTCGGTTGTAAGCCGCATGGGAACCGTCACTCAACTATGGCCAAAACAAATCAAAATAGAAAGTTACGGTAATGTTAAACTCACACCTTCTGAGTACCTACTCGTCGAGGAGTGTTTGTGTCGTCAACAGCCAGGTGAAAATTGCGACGGACCGGGACTCGAACCTGGGGTTCGCTGCTGTGATCGCAGGTGTGCTGTCCACTGCACCACTTGCCTCGACTTCAGCAGAAATTCCAGGGTTCGAGTCTTGCTCCCTCGCACTTTTCACCTAGCTCTTGACGATGCTAACAATAATTTGTTTCCCCTGGGATACATATTATGCCAAACATGAGATAGTAATGTTTTACTTGTTCAGTGATTATTGTTTGTAGTTACCCCGTATCACTTTACACAATATTACATTTGAAAAAGCCAGACAACACGAATCGGTTTGGACGTGAAGCGCTACACAGAGTGTAAATGTTTCAACCTCAATAAATTAAGTCTTTAACAGCTGCTTACAATGTTCAGTGTCATTACGGCATTTGGGAATTCCATTCAATGTCCTATAATTAATAGCCTTCGGGTTTTTTTAAACATTTCATTCAGAGTAATGTGTTAAGAATCCTCTTCCTTCTAAGGAAACAGAGATTACTTTCTTCATGTCTGTTTCCGACGGAGACTTCGCTCATTACAACCTGTTTGACTACATCTTTCGTGTTTTCTCATACCGAGCGAAGTCCGTAAATATTTCGCAGCCACTTGATTTATCGCATCGACGGAGTGAGCTTCGCGAAAATTATAGTGATTCGGGACGCAGATGTGTTTCCGAGCATCAACTTCCCGGGGAAAATCCATATTTTCCGAGGAGAACATATATATATAACATTGCTTCAGGTAATAAAACACCGTCTGCATATGTGAGGGTGGATGGGGGGGGGGAGGAGAAGATGGAGTAACGCGCTCCTCTTTCCATCTTCTTCCTTTCCTTCCTTCCTTCCTTCCTTCGCTTGCTCGTTCACTTGCTAGTCAGTTGGACCGGGTCAGGTGCGAACGAGTTCCGCCTCGTTCCTTCGTCCGTATTGATTCACGCGTCGTACGCGTGCGAACCCCGCGCAACGGCTGCGACCCGCGTCGCCTCGTCAGAGGCCTCGGAATAATACAGAAGAAAAGGCGAAACGATCTTAAGAAGGTTTTTATCACGACTTTTGAAGGGCCGACCGCACTTGTGGTCAAATTTTTGCGAAAAACCCTCTAATTCGCGATCTTAAACGTTTTTATCTACAATCGTAGGATAATCTTTGTTTCTCTTATACTTGCGTAATAGTGCTGTTAAAATCAAAAAATTCGCACAATTATTTGCGGAGGATCCAGCTTAAATTATTTGGTACATAAAAATACCCCTTTTTGACATTAAAAGTAGGAATATTATTATCAATCGCTGCTTTGGAAATTAAGAGGAGACAAAATATAGGCTCCTCAAAATAATTTCCACCCTGGTTTAGAACATTAGAACCATTTTTCACCTAATGCGACAATTATTAACAAAATATAATTAAACGCATCTCAGCAACTAATAAACGTTCAGAGCGCATTGTTATATTGTCATTTTGTAACCATAAAAATACAAAAGAATTGATCTTTGCAATAATGATTGCAAGGAAACAAAAGAGGTATTGCAGTTTCACAAATGTTGGTGAAATGCAAGGAAAGGATTCTTGTGAAATATCACTTGTCATGTCGTAAAGCATTGTTAATAAAGTAGGATCTCGTACAAGTTCTGTCATCAGGACGTAGCATTATTCCATGCAGTTCCTCCTCTGACATCTAGACGTCAGAGAGTTGTCATTCTCAACGTTTGTGAACCTGAAGAGGAGGCAAAACCGTAACCTTCAAACGTTGTTTTGACAACCATAGCATAAATGAGCTGCAACTCATCATGTGATGTATCAAAATAAACCAGGGATTTACCCGTGATTTTGATGGTCTCTAATACAATCTGCACATCTTAAATAATGTTAACTAATTTTTAGTTTCTACCTATGAGGTTTTAGACTGAGGAGTGTTTATTTCTTAAGGTAATAACCTACTAAAATAAATATTGAATTTGACGTTGATGGTTGTATTTATTCGAAAAGAGATACATTGGTCTCGTGTTACGAAAAAAAGTAATAACGTTTCCATTTCCTAACCTCGTGATTTTTTTCATCGTTCTTTTATTCTTCCGTTTGTTATTTGTTATCTGCGCGCCAGAGATAAATGAATCGCTCGGTCCGAAGCAATTACTTTATGGAAACTTTCACTTAACGCACTTAACAATTTTTAGAGATAAAACGATATTACGAATATAATATTACTCTTTATATTTGCTTCAAAGGGTAACTGCATCGGAATCAAATTGTGACAATGATATTTCACAACAATTGTGCTCTACTGCTGCTGTCAACCACGGCTTAAACCGTCAACCGTCACGAGGTCCCTACATCGAAAACAGGTGGAGTGGATTCTCTGCGTTCTAGATGTTTCTCTAAGGTTGGAATTACACTGTCATATTTCTATGTCGTAAATCTTTGAACAAAGAAATGACATCAAAAATATGACCGTGTAATGCACAAGTTTTGATCATAGTTCAACTATGATCACATATCTGTGAGATAAGTTTTCGCTGAGACAACCTTTGATTCAGATTTAATAATATGAGATTAATAAAATTAATACCATATTAATAACTTTAATAAACGATTGTTATTAACAATATCCGATTGTTAATTATTTATTTGATGCATTTTATTTAAAGGTAATATTTACAAAATTTGTATTGTACAACCATAATTTTTAAACAAAAGTGCTTCCTGGTTAGCCACTCCCCCCCCCCCCCCCCCGGGGGGGGGG
>NNCF01128097.1:1735378-1748479 GCA_002313205.1 Laupala kohalensis | reverse complement strand
GGGGGAGGTTCGGTCTTGATTCGCCACTGATCATAGATATGACATAGGAATATGACCGTGCAATGAGGACGACTGAAAAAAATTTATCCTGTGTAACACAACAATGTCTGGGCGACAGTCCTTTTTTTTCTCTTCGTTGATTTATGTATTTTATCGATAGACGGATTTACGGATTAAGATCCTTTGTCAATGAAATGTATTTAGAATCTTACATAAATATATACACACACAAAAGAAAGACAACTCATTTCATGACATCGTTTTTATTTCTGGCTCCTAAAATCTTTAACCTTCTACTAATATTAAGAATTTCAGTAGTTTAAACATTTCTTTTTTCTAAAGAGTCAACAAGTTGAAACAGATAATCAGCATATGTTCTCCAATAAATTTCAAAGAGTCATATTTCATCATTTGAATTCCCTTGATTTACGCATCATTATTCTTACGAATTTTTATCAGCTTAGTCAATAATTTAAGATATTTCCAATAGCATTTAAATCGAATTGTCTACAATTAAATGGTATAGTAGTATAATATTAATAACGGTTTTCCGGCTCAGCCTTTAGTGGGACATATATTTCTCATATAAGTAGTTAATTATCTTTTCCTCTGGTATATAGTAGTATATTCAAACCATACAACTTTACTGCTTTTACGAGAAATAAATGAAATACAGTGAACCTACTTGATTCAAAAGTGTTTTATTGTGGGTTTTTTGTCCCTTCATTTTCGTTCGTTCGAAATTTTTTGTTGTTCCTTCCTTTTCGAATTACCCAGTTTTTCACTATTCACTAAATAATAAACTTAACCACAATTAAAATATTTTCAAATTTATGAATTATATCTCCTTTTTAACTCAATAATCGTCAGTGTTCAGACATTTTATCGAAATTTTCACACGATAATCTAAAAAAAAAATTTCGTTCATTGGTGAAACGTATGCATCTCGCCTTCTCTGCTTTTACATTTCATCGAGTGAAAATGTTTGTTTTTTAACGTAGTATTTGCTTATTAAGAGACTGATATTACTCTACAGAAGCTGTAATTTTTTTATACGTTAGTAGGAGCACGACTGGTAGAGGAATTAAAATAATCGTTTTTGAAAGTTAATATCAAAATTACTGTTTTGTTACAAACACGCAATTTTTTAATAGAATTGTGTATTATTTCGCTTGTTTATTTCTTCATGGGGTGGGTAATATATAAATGAGATTTTAATATCCATTGAATATGAATCGAAACCTTAAATGGCGAGAGAACATTTTCGTCGTTACTCATATATTCTCCTTCATATTTTCTTTCCTTCCTTTTTATATTGTGGCCTCTTTTATATTCTGCGATTTTTTCTTGTTTTTTTAAACATTAATTCGTTTCAATTTAGTGAGTTTCCGCAAATCGTTTGGGCGTATTTACGGAACCCTTTCATATTCAATAACTTTAATTCCCCTAAGTGGAGCTTAAAATAAATATAATTCTTTCACACCTTACGAAATAAAACCGTTTTGGAAAAAGTCCGCCCGCCGTCCCTTGAAGGGCTTTCATTTACCGCGAAAAACTCTGTTGGTGATGAGCGGCCTCAAGGGACAGATTTCGTGGTGGCTGTGCACACTCTGCAGTCTGTCAACGCGAACGTCCGCTGTCTGCTCGGGGCACATCTACTCCCCCCCCCCAAGGCCTGTACGAGCGGCATAGAGCATGCACCAGCCCTTGTGATCACGGCTCCTCTTTGAAGCCACTCCACCACGCCTGTCGTGCCTGCCAGATTCGGTTGGCACAGCTCACCTCACCATCGACATCTATTCAAATGCCCGCTCACAGCTAGAAGCGTTTTCTGACACATTCCATCACTTTTCACGTCGTCCTGTCCAGTACGACGATTTTCTTTTTTATTCGACTGTAACTTGTGCCCTTCATTGGAGAATAGGGTAGAAAGTACATAAAGTACTTTTTACATTCTTAGAATTTTTATTTTAATTCGGACTTAAGGGCTCGCCAACGTCAAAGTCATTCGAGCCCTTATTCTTAGGAGAGAGGAGAAATTGCGGGAACTTTAAAAAAATAATTCAGCTCGTAAAACAACTGGAAAAATACCCGAG
Organism: Laupala kohalensis; assembly: GCA_002313205.1. Lineage (NCBI taxonomy): Eukaryota > Metazoa > Arthropoda > Insecta > Orthoptera > Trigonidiidae > Laupala > Laupala kohalensis. The sequence goes on along the minus strand of NNCF01128097.1, from coordinate 1,746,383 downwards.
ATCTAATAATAATGGCTGACACCCGCTTTAAAATTTCTCTACAAATAATGTTGTAAGACTTGGCATGTCGAGAGTTCTAGGAAAGAAGGGAGAAAATAGTGCAACCAAAAAGGTTTCCTTCCTTTTTATTCTTTACGCAACGACGTATTTACGGGAGATTTGCAGGAAATTTTAACTGATGCGAAGAATAATCCCTATAGCTAGTTTGACATTGCTAGACTCAGTGTCATGTAAAATGTAACCCAAGAAATAGAAACACAAACAGGAAAGCTCTATGTTTATTTTTTATTGTAGTGTAGTCGCAGGAAATACGAATATTGTCCTTCACATGGTTACTCCTCTCTTGACAAAAAACCACGAATTATTTAATTTATTTATTATAAGTCTAAATGGCTTTAATGGGTTGGTACAGAACTTGTACTTCACCGTCGTCCACAAGGGTAGTGATAATTGTACTTGCGTTATGTTGGCAGTACTTTCGAGTTTCTTTAAACTTAAATCATTCGCCTACATCGGCCATCAATTTCATGGACTTCTTCTTATGGCGCTATTCTGTTCTTTTCTGCATCGAGCGAAGTGTGGAACGAATTTTACCTTGCGTCGTAGCTTGTTGTGATATTAACTTGTATTATTGAATAATCTATAGTTCGATAATAACTTGTACGTGTAAATTTACAAACATATTTACGTTAAATTACAAACATATTGACATTATATATGTATTATAACTCGCAGCTAACTTTTTATCTTATCTAGGAACTTTTGCTGAATTTTTTGAATCCGCCTCTGCCTTAGGGCCCTTGATCGGTATTGATCGAATACGTCCCTTTCTTGCTTCCGGAGAGTAAATTAGTTTATTGTCCTCCACGTGGTCGTACGCAGTTTGTAACTGCTCTTTTGACAATAAATTTATTATTATTATTATTTATTCGGACATTACTTAAATTCGTTGATGTTGGCAATCCGTGTTAGGCAGCCATCTTGCATTATTTTCGGTGAAGTTGAATGACTCGGAGTACAGACCATTCGTTTCAGAGAATTTCGTGTGCCCCAAAAAGCCTCAAAGCCTCAAAGCGACTTTGAGATGCCGTTTCTTTCTTTCCTCGCTTCCTTCCTTCCTTCTCCGAGTTCTCCTCCTCCTCCTCCGCTCGGAAACCGCCTCTCCTTTTTGCGTGCATCGTCCACAACGAATCGAATGAAGTGGATGAGGAGGACTGTAAAAAGTGCACCAGCGGATCAGTTGCTGCCCCTTTCTTCGGTTGGAGGAATACTGTTCATTCACTTGACCGTAACTTATTTCCTTACACTGGTGAAATATTGTATAAGAAACTAGCGCAGTTGCTGCAAATTATACGTAAAGTCGTGTAACTTTACCTAAGAAAAAATTATTTTCTATTATTATTAATTATGTTTATTATGCAGTTTGTAAATGTTCTCTTGACAATACATTGTCTCTTTATTAATTAACAGTCAGTCTAACTGGCTTGATGATAGTACAGAACTTTTAGCCAACATAAGGGTAATGATAAGTGAATCACGCGTTATGTTGGCAGTACCTTTGGATGTCTGTAAATTAAAATCGATTGGCAACATCAATTCATTTGTTGTTGTGTCATTTCTACGTCGAGCAAAGTGTGGAACGAATATTACAAAGTGTGGAACGAATATTGAATTTGTTTGTTGTGATATTAACTTGTATTTCTTAACAGCAAATAGTCGCTTTTGTAACTACTATTATTATTTATTCGGATATTAATTAAATTCGTAGAGGTTGGCAATCCGTGTTAGGCAGCCATATTGCATTTCATTTGAAACTTTTGCACTTCTAACCCACGGATGTATATTATAATTGTTTATCATATTGTTTTTTCGAAAAAACTGAATCAAACTGCACATGATATAATTTAAAAAAACATTTAAATTTAAAAACATTTAAAGAAGCTACTAAACAATAAATAGAGCTGCGTGTGAACATGGAAAAAGAATAAAGACACATGGCAACACCTACACAGTGCGAATTTGCAACTGTTTAAAAAATACATTTATATTTTAAAATTGCTAATATCTCAGTACCAATGTGCATTTTAAATAAGTTGTATTTCCTGTATAATTATGTTTATCAAAGGTTTTCCGGATGATGGAAGTTGGATGTACTACGTAGTGGCGTATCTATGGCCCTTCTCCACCACGGGACCTGAACTCTTAACAGATAAAATTGTAGTTGATAAATGACATACTTTGTAGAAGTGTTACCAGATTATTAATAGTTACTAGTAATAATAATTATTAATATAATAGTTATTGTTAATAATAATACCAGTTTAATAATGTATTAATAATTGTTATTCTTATTAATAATACCAGCTTGTTAGTTGTTAAATATTTATTTGATGCGTTACATTTAAATGTAATATTTTTAAAATTTGTGTTGTTAAACCATAATTTTTAAACAAAAATGCTGCCTGGGAACACCCCCCCACACACACACACACACCTTTATTACGGTCTAGGTCCGCCTCTGAAGTCACGTGGCAATATCTACACAAATATTGCTATTCAAATATCTCGTAGCCTTCAAATTTCTCTTGTACTTCATACGATTATATTCGTTTGAACGATGTGATTGAGAACGGAAAATAGAAAATGAAATACCATATTAAAATTGTAAAAATGTGATAATATGAAATTTAATTTTTTTTTTTTTTTTACGAAATTTATTTCTTTTCACTATTTACGTTTTTTAGAAATGCAATTACAGTAGATTATCCGGGATAATGGGGGGGGGGGAGAGGTCGCACGGATAAATGAAAACCGGTTAATGGAGACACTTTTTGTTTAACGAATTATGTACATGTACGCACATGAAATATGAAGGAATCAGTCTTTGAAATGATTTTCCTTCAGTTGTTTCTTCTCAAATTCATTTCGTAATGGAAGTCAAAATTTATTGATATCTGATGGTCTGTCTTTTTCTAGGAACCTACGTGGAACAGTGGGAATAGTTAGATATATGTATGAATTTTTTTAAATCTGCGGACGAGTGAGTACCATGGTTAATCGTGAACACGGTTAATCGAGGTTCTATTGTATATCCTTATTTCACGAAATGTTTTTTTTTTATATATAATTTTTTTGTTCCCGTGTGTGCAAAATGGAAATGATCCCTCTCCAACCATTGAACACGAGCCGAAGGGAACATCGGCCTTCCGGAAGGGAACCGAAATGGAGGGCAAGCGTCTTGGCATGTCGCCTTGGGCACTCCCACGGCCCGAACTGACCTTGGTCGCTTTGGCGCGAGTGGGTGGAAGACAGTGGTGGTGCTAGAGAGGGAGTAAGTGAGTATGGTTGCAAGACATTGGTCACTGCTGATGTCGTAACAACCACTGGCGAATCTATGGGGGTGGGGGCCATGGGGAGCACTTTTACAAAGTATGCCATTTATCAATTTCAATTTTGTCTGGTTAGAGTTCAGGTCCAGCGGGGGCTATGGGAGCTATAGCTCCTTTGTAAAAGTGTTATCAGATTAATAATTGTGATTAGTTGTGATTACTGTTATTGTTATTAATAATACCATATTAATAAAATTAAAATACCATATTTTAAAAACTAATAATACCATATTAATAACTTTAATAAATAATTGTTATTGTTATTACCAGATTGTTAATTATTTAATTATTTACCTGATTGTTATATTTGGTCTAAAAATAATTCGAACATTTTAACGACGCTTTTGATGTGTGCTGTATGCTTGTAAGTTTGCAAGTTTTCTTTTCAACGAAAGCATCTCAATTACGGTACATAATATAAAGAATAACTTAAAATTCTTCATAATAATTACATTTCTCTTTTTTTTAATCTAATTTTAGAAAAAAATCTTCAATATTATCAATCTGCAGACCTCTTTCTATCAATCATTTTAAATGTGTGAAATAATGTATCTTTTATGTGATCATAGATAATATTGTTCCAACGGTGGGCAACCTAAAATATATTAATTTTTGTTGGAGAGAACTAAAGTAATTTTTTATCGAATACTCTCATTCTCGAGCAGGATGATGAAGATCTTTTCTAAGTGGCGGACCGGGGAGGGGGGACCTGAGCTCTTAACAGATAAGATTGATATTGAAAATTAAAGTTTATAAATCGCTTACTTTGTAAAAGTGTTACAAGAGTAATTATTGTTATAATTTGTAATTATTATTGATATTAACAATACCATATTAATATAATTAATAATACCAAATGAAAATTAACATTACCACGTTAATAAAATTAATAGTACCATATTAATAATTTTAATAAATAATTGTTATTTTATTAATAATACCAGATTGTTAATTATATATTAGATGCATTTTATACAAAGGTATATTTAAGTAATTTGTGTTGTAAAACTCTCCCTTGAGTACGGTCAAGATCTGCCACGGTATGCATATGTTGTCACAGTTCACGTCGACTGTGCATATTGTATAATAATGACACCCGGGGTGTTAAAAGCTAATGCGTGTGAGAGGGAAGCATTTGAGGTGAGTGATGATGTTCCCCCTAATAGCGCTCCTGTCGATGTTACCCCTGAAGAAACATGGTGCTTAATTAATCAAAAGCAAACAGAGGTTACAAGCTTCTCTGAACGTTGGCTAACAACAAAGTAGAAGCACTGGTATCTAAACCAGGGATCTGCAAAGAAATGAAGCTGAAGGCTAAACTAAAAATCGCGAAAGAAATAATTTTGGACTTACGACCTTCTGATAAACCCTTTTTCTGTGATTCGTTCATCAACAAGTTGTAAGCCTAAAACTATTTTATTTACCTTCATTATATCATGGACGTAAATACGAGAATATACGGGCTGATCGAGTACATTACAAAGTAACTGTTAAATATAGATTATTTTGTATTAACAGAAATCATTATGTAATCATCTGGTGACCGGGTGTTAATGACACACCCAACATCCCTTTCACTGCGCCGCCATTCAAAATCCTCATTCACCTGCGACTGCAATCTGTCTTTTTCATTGCCTTGTGTCTTGTGGCCGCTGTGCGCGCTGCGTCGCACCAGATAGTTCAGAGTTCGAAACCGACCAGAGCACTGGTTTGCTCATTTAATTTCATACCCATGTACTTGTTAGGTATTATCGGTTAAATTAATGTACTTTGAACTAAATTATTTATTCCCATATAAATAAATAAACAGTGACTACTTATAATCTATAAAAACATTTATTCCAGTAATTGATATACATTTATAACATTTTTACATTGTCATATCTGATACCACGATTTCAATGTCAGCTCAAAAGTTAACTATCAAAATATTAATATAAAAATATATTAAATAAATGTTCGAAAATAAAGTAACGTAATCGTGTTATGATACACTTATTGCCAAATAATGGTTACCAACTTCGTATGACCACGTGGAGGACAATTAACTAATTTACTCTCCGATAGCAAGCAAGGGATCATCCCATCAATTCCAAACAAGGACCCTAAGGCAGAGGCGGATTGAAATTTTTTTAGCTTTACTCTCCTTAGATAAGCGTAAAAAATAGTTCTCTACGTGTTATAACGTTAGCAGAATACCGACAAATTTGCATCAATAAAACACGGAAATCGTATTTCACAAGTACGTATTATTATCAAACTATGGATTCTTCTGAAAATATTGTTTATAAGTCGTAACTATTAAAATACGTCTAAATTCGAAATAAATAGCTTCAATAGACCGCGCCCCTTGGTGAGAGTCTATATATAAAATCCACCTGTACCCAGAGAAAAACCTGACAAATACCCGGGCCAAGATGAGGAATGAAGTCGGGAGAAGGGGACCGGGTTTCGAACCTGGGACCTGCTGGTCTACCCGCTGGTGCGCTTCCACTGCGCTATGCCACTCGCCCCCGACCTCGCCTACTGAAAAATAACAGTATTTTTTTAAAGAACACGAGCCTTAATACAGGTTTGTACAAAACTTACTTTGTCAACGTTTGTTTAGATGTGACACGTGTGAATTTGCTTCTGGTCAATATATTCACTTTGAGAGGAGCATTGAAGCTCACAAGATCCGATTGCAGAGGCAAAAAACCGTTCGTAGGTCGTATCTGGTTTGGACTCAATACCGTGTACTTGCTGCGAACGATAACGAATGAGGAAGGAGTCTCAAAACCACGTGACACAAGCCGAGGAGTCGATGTCAGCGTCGCTAAGAGATTGCAGACGTTTCGTCTCCCTGAGCGTTTTACTCGTGTCAGCGTAATCTTAGTGAGTTTACGTTCGGATGGTAACGCCTACATCAGAGACGATTCGGAGAACCGGCAGAGTAATTGATATGCGACAACTGTGACGGACAAAGGGCTTGATCACTAATCTTTGGCTGAAAGGACAGTGCCTGAAGTTAGCTTTCGTAGGGGTTACAGGAGCCCTTGGGTGGGTGCCATGGCATGCCGTCTGCAGTGGGTGGAGCTACGCTAGGCAACTCCCAACCCCCGAAGCAGACTTATGACAATTCCATGACGCGCTTTCGCTTCGTTGGTTACGTTTCCTTCGCTGCGAAGACCTCAAACAGAAAATCACGATCTGCGGATTCCACTGCGTTTGTGGAGATAGTTATGATGTTGAGATGAAGAAAGCATTGTGACATAAAACCACAAGAGATTGTTTGTTGCTTTCCGAATACAGTATGTAGTGTACGAGAAACGTTTTAAACGGACTAAACGTGCTTTTGGTATCTTTTGGGTCTCTCTCGAAGTTGGTTTCAGGTGTTTCAACGAATCGAAGAGGAACATTTGCCCATCGTATTTGGTAACATCCTTTTTTTTACCAGTATCGCTAAATATCATAGATCTGTAAAACTAAGAATTTGACGAATTAGTTTGTATTCTTTTGAGCACGGAAGTCTTCGAAATTCTCCCCAACAACCTCACAGGCGAGTTTGAGTGGACTCCCCGTCCTTGGCCTGCTCCCCGTCCCCAGAAACTATTTGCGATCTCAGACGCCAAGTGCGGGTATCTCTCAGACAATGTGTCGATTTTCGTTATCCGATGCTTTGTTATGGGTACAACTGGGGATGATATCCTCTTCTTCGCCGAATACAAATAGAACTCTGATTGTGCTCACATTTGTGTCTTGGCCTACACGATGAGCCAATTTTCATTCTAGTTTGCTTGTATTAAGGCGACACTCAAATATCGTGTCTCGAAGTAATACGCTTGTCGTCGTTTAATTATATCGATGTTTATATTTTCGTTTGATTTGCTGCATCAAAATCGCTTCAACAAAGCGAAAGCGCGTCATGGAATTGTCATAAGTCTGCTTCGGGGGTTGGGAGTTGCCTAGCGTAGCTCCACCCACTGCAGACGGCATGCCATGGCACCCACCCAAGGGCTCCTGTAACCCCTACGAAAGCTAACTTCAGGCACTGTCCTTTCAGCCAAAGATTAGTGATCAAGCCCTTTGTCCGTCACAGTTGTCGCATATCAATTACTCTGCCGGTTCTCCGAATCGTCTCTGATGTAGGCGTTACCATCCGAACGTAAACTCACTAAGATTACGCTGACACGAGTAAAACGCTCAGGGAGACGAAACGTCTGCAATCTCTTAGCGATGCTGAATAATTTGTTTCATTCATTTCATTAGCTCGATGTGCGCAATTTGTGAACCGAGTGATTCTCCTAGTTTTTGATCTTCGTTAGTGTTCGCTCTTTGAAAACTATGAATTTTCTATATCTATTTATCTTCTAAAATACCTCTTTCGCGTTTTATTCAACAGAAATTTGTTTGTATGTTGTTAATGCTATAAGGTGCAGCTAGCTTTTTACTTGTATCTTAAAAGTGTGCTGAAATGTTAAATGCCATATGGCCCTTGATCGGAATTGATGGAATACGTCCCTTATTTTCTTCCGCAGAGTAATTTAGTTTATTGTCCTTCACGTGGTCATACACATTCTGTAACTTTTGCCTTCATGACAATAAACTTGTGATCTCTTTGTTTGTTACACGTAGTCTCAATACGTGTAGCTTCGAAACCTTCATTTGGAGGTCGCGAATCGCCTCGACGTGGGTGTGACGTCACCCATGATGAAGAGTGTCCGGTTCCGGGTCCCAAGGGGCTTCCGCTGCCCTAGTGGGGAGGGGGGGATGGTAGGGGGGGGGGCTCATAAGAGACTTACTGCAAATGAGGACGCCTGAGTCGCCGTCGGCGGGGATTATGGAGGACAGAGCCGTACGAACTTAAGTGACCAGACTTAGGAAATCATTAGAACATTCGTGATGTAACCGGTTAGTGTTCCGTAATACACCATAATCTCGGTTAAGTTTTATTTTGATTTTGATTTATTAGCTAATTTTGCTTTGTATTCTCTATAACGTACTTGCGAATTTTGGACAGTGACGAGGACGATGGACGTGTTACGTGAAAATGGCTCTTGTGGCTGTAGAAGGGTTTGACGACTTCCTCCATTGACCATTTCATCTTTCAACTTCTCTTTTCCAAGATAAAAATCGCATCAAGAAAAGATACTACTATTCCCAATTATTTTAAAACAATGTAACTTGACATCTTGATTCTAGACAAATGAAGTAATTGGCGCGTCTGGTAAAACGGAATAAACAAATACAAATAGGGGATTGTAGGAGAGTGAAGTATTGCTCCATTGTATAACATCATCTTATATTCGTAACTGTTCTCCGAACCAGTTTACATTGTTAATGCTAAATATGGAACCGAATAAATTTGCATACAACTAGATGATGTTAACTAAAGTAGTATCTGCCATAGTGCTCAGGTAAATATAAAAAAAAAACTTCCTTATCAGAGTAAACATTTTGGTGGGTTGATCCAGTATTTAATAACCTCCACCTTTTAGAATGTTCTGGAGATGTGAGGCGACGTGTGGGAGGTTGTCACGAGGAAAGGGAGACTGCGACCACCCGACGCAGGGGGGGGGAGGGTGATGACGCGCAGAGGGACACAGAGGCGTCGACGGCCGATTATTGAATTGGCTCTTGTGGTGGCGACTGGGCTGCGAATATCCGAGCGATGGCCGGACGTGTGCTCTCTCGCTCTCTCTGTGTGAGGGATCTCAAACCCTCCTCACATCTCGTTTAACTTTGCCTGCTGCATCCGGCGGTGGATGATTCGATCGAAGACGTGATGGGGGCACGAGTGGGAGTTGGGGCGAGCGTTTCCTGTTTCGTCGATCGAGTATTGCGAGAGCGAGAGTTTCATCTTTGTACGAAGAAAATTTGTTTATCCTGCGCAACGCGATTTAAGGTACTCAAAGCGTAGGAGCAATTAAATCAGGGGAATAAAATCTTCAAGCGGCAAAAGAATAAACAGAGTAACGAAATGTTGTTGTTGTGGGTCAACGTTAGAAAAACATACCTCATCGGTCATTTAAATGAAATAATTGCAAGTATAATTGATGGAATAATACATTGAAGGACAAAAGACCAACTTTTGAATCACGAAAGTGATGGAAATTGACTTTAATTTGTGGTAAATTTTCCGAAAACTCTTGTTAACATAACTTTTATCTATGGATTACCGCACATTTGAGAAACTCGTTAATTTTCGTCTGATGCATGAATCACATAGAAACGGTTGCGTTCGACCGCCATGTTTGTGCTCTTATGCTTCGTTTCAAACGACTCATGCGAGTTCCTGAACGTTGTACTACAATTAACGCCCATTATAGCATCTAATTAAATAATGCAATAATTTAATTAATAATAATTCCAATTTGCTGAAGAAGTTATGACGGGAGTAATTACTTCTTCATTTTGTTTCCAGATCTTTTGTATATCTGTCTTAAGTGTCTCATGTTTTTGAGTTTTTGTTTGTTCTGTCGTTTTTAAATCGTTAGTAGAAGGAACAGCTACATCGATAATAAAAGCTTTTCTTCTTTCTTCCTGCACCATTATTACTATTATTATTACTATTATTATTATTATTATTATTACTGTTTGTAGTTCTCACAGCTTACCCTATTCCTTGGCACAATGCTACAACCATCGTTAACATTCTACAGATTAAATTTTTTTCTTGTCTGCTTTTCCCTTCGTTCCACATTGTTGAACTGTCTCTGTTGTTTCATCTATCTCTTCGGTACTTTCTTGTCCTCCTGGTTCCCGTAACGTCGTCTTGTCTTCATGTCCTCTCTGTTTTGTACTCCCGTCGCCTGATCCATTATGGTCCTGTTCTGTCCTGTTGTGTTCTCCCCGTCCCTTCAGAAAGCGAGTCCAGTCCCTTACGTTTAACACCCCTGGAAGTATCATTCGTCAAAACCTGAAGACAAATAAACAGCGGTTCTTGTATAAGAGTAAAATAACTATTGTTAAACACATAGTTGCTCCGCTGTTATCGGTCTCAATGCCCACGAAAGGTCAACTGCAATGCAAAAACACTTTTATTGCTGTTTTTAAAAAAAATTAAGTCGTTCATTTAAGTGTAAATGAGAGATTAGAATGCTATCCATGATGTGTCATCTTCAGTGTATCACTTCCTTACAGATTCGAGAGGAAGACGGTCTAGACGAAAGAGCAGTTCTTTGAATCTCCGCGAGGCGAAAGAGAATTGTAAAGGTTGATTGACTCTAATTGGATTGACTGACAGAGGTGTTGAATTTATCGATTATCCTCGATTCCAGACCATTCTGTTTTGAAATTTCGCAACACTCTCGCTGACATGATATCGTGATAGATCCAATCAATAAATTACAATTTGGGACTTACATCTAGTAAGTACTTGTTTGGCGAACACGGGGCCCCGGGCTGAGTCTGGCATTGATCCCACTTACTTGTGCTATGCTCCTTCCTTTCTCTTTTCTGACCTCCCTTGCTCACCTCTTGTTCTTTTCGATCCCGACGCTATTAAGACTAGGGTATCTTTCATTTTCCTCCTACTTCCTTGATATATTGTAATTCAGGAGGGTTTTTTGGTGGGTATGGGTGAGTCATTCGGCGAGTCCCACACGCGGGGAGAGTCATGTCGGCTCTCCCTAGTG
>NNCF01128097.1:1719575-1731048 GCA_002313205.1 Laupala kohalensis | reverse complement strand
GGCGGCGGCGGGGGGGGGGAGGGGAGCTATAAACCCCCTTAGACACCCCCCCCCTCTCATATAATTCAGCCACTGAATTATATTATTATAATATTCCACATACCTTTGTGAACTGTTAAGAGAATCGTGAAAGTGCGTCGTGATTTGATTTACGATCATTTCTCTGAACACGTGTCTCCTGCGTGTTTGTTGAACCAAATCCACCGAAGCGAATCGACATCTTATCTCGGACGCAACGCGCCTCCATTACTCATTACCCGTCGGAATGAAAATTGCGCATTTCACTTCGCGAAACGAGCAGGAAACTCTCATGGACGTGGAATCTTTTGATATATGAACTTGCTTCAACGCGCCTCACAGATTTACCGTCGTCGTCCACACGGAATGTATATTCTTATTCTTCTTCTTCCAATAAAGCAAAAAAAAAAAAATTAAAAAAAAAATTTCTTTGACAAGCGACATGCGCAAGAAGAATAAACACTTGACGAGTCAATTTAAATGCATATTTGGAATGAATATTAATGCCACGCGGTTATGTCTATAGATCACGGGTGCGTTGTGGTATTTGGGGCGACGATGAAATGGGATGTAAAGAAATGATGAAGGACGAGGATCAAATGGGAGAAACACAATAGAACCTCTTTAATCCGACATTCTATAATACGACATCGTCGACACAGACTTCTTTAAAAGAATTGATGTGCCCAATAACGTATCATGCGATATATTTGAAGTTTGTTCCGTTTTTAAGTATGTTTGCACCATTAATTTATTTGTTTTTAATATAAATATTAAATATAAAGTGCAAATATAATCCCAATAATATAATGATGTCTATATAACTCACGTTCATTCATTGTGAAAACCCGTTTTAAGAAGAAACCTCCGAACTCCGGAAATATACTTAATCTGGCGTGTCTCATGTCTGGAACGTACCGGATTAAAGAAGTTCTTCACAATTTTTTGATGTGAGATTTTTTGATGTTAGTACAATGGATCCAGTAGTCTGACGAATCAAATGACTGAATTGTGTGTGATTTGTTCTTCGAATTATCCGGTCAATGAAGCTCAATGACGCTTAAATTAAAAAAACAATGATGTGTGATTTCGAAATATCTCGATGTACGGTGGCGTATTCATAAACTTCTCTTTTTACAATATGTGTTAAAACATTCACCACTGTGGTAAAACCTTCTTGCAATCAATCTTTATTAATTTCAATTACAAAAATAATGGGGGTTGCTTTTCGTTTCTTGAGATGTAGCATAAGGAACGTGACCTTTTTTAAGTTGTGTTTGTACTTGTGTTAACATTTTTCACATATTATTTTGTTATGTGGGTAAAATAATGCTTAAGAGAGGATCAAGAACTAAATAACGTTTTTTTTCCTGCCAATGAACGTTCAAGTCGAGATCTGGATCGTAGAAGTTCGCGTTGTCAAAAAACCATTTGCTAAAAAATATCATTCACCGACGAGATAAAAAACCCTGGGGATAAAAGAGTTTCTCTTTACGTTTGGCTTTTTAATACACGAAGTTTTTTAATCATTGTCATATGTGTATAGTGATGTGGAAAAGTTGAATAACTAATTCGACGTGTCTGACTGAACAAATAAAAAACGAAAGGCCAACTCCATCGATATAATCCGCAAACTCCGAGCCATAGCAAAATGATAACGATTGGAATCCATACGTCATTATGATGATGATAATGATTATTATTATTATTATAAGCAACACTTGTTATTTTACATTGTTCGTGGAAAAGAATTCAAATAATTTCACTAAAATTTTACCGAATCTGCCAATATGCAACCTGCGTAATTTGGGCGTAGTATACAGTTGAACGAACCTTTTCTCGTCATGAGACTGATATCCGTACGTAAAGAAAAAATTCTGGAGTTTGCGCTCTGGATACACTCCTTAATATCATAACTGCACATTCAAGTATAGATTTCATGAGTGATATTCCACGTCAAACCCTTTGCGATGGCCTTATACTCATATTTTAAAGAGCACCTCCTTTTGTTTTGTTCTAGTAACTTTTCGCTGTATCTCGAACACAGCAACGCGCTCTGTACTTAGCAATCTGTACTTAGCAGAATTAGCAGACCAATCAAAGTGCTTCTTTTAATGCGTATTTTTAAAAGTTTGAATTTTAAGAAACCGGAAGTGGAGCGCGGTGTGTAAATGAAATCGGGTATTCCCCGTGTGTGCATTCAAAGTCAAATCACGTGTTCGCGTGCGATGCATCACAGTGTGTTCGTGAGTTATCGAGGAACAAAATTCTTAACATACTCTTACGCCAAAATTTGTAAATACACTCTCCTTTGGCCAATTCGCAAAGATCCGGAGAGATCTCCATTTTCTTCCTCTTCGACCTATAACCCTACTTTCCTTACACACTGTGTGTAAATAGAAAGTAAAAATACTTGGAATGGCGTGAACTTGCGAGTAATTTTCTTTTAGAGAATGATTCTACAAACAGAATTTGAGGATAGCGGAGGGTACGACCCGACAGCAACTTTAGCAAAAGTACTTGCCATGCACCGTCCCTACATCGTACAAAGGCAAATCAAGCAAGTATTAACAAAAGCCACGTTTCCCTCAAACTAGAACCGTAAACAAACTCTTCCAGTTGGAGAATAACAGTGTAGCCAACTCAGCCAAGTTAAACATTTATTGTGCCCTCAAGAGTAATTGCAGAAGAATGGAATACCAGTGATGTGTGAAACAGAATAGTACAGGCAATGAATGTTGGTGACGTAGATTGTATAACAACCGTCCCAAAGCATTTTAAAGAATGGCACTGCATTCTATGTATTCTGTAAGGTCTAATATTGTCTCAATATACTTGGGGACCCCATTGTGGAAGTCAATAAAATCAAATATAGCTCTTACTAGGGAATACGATTGAAGCTGAATTTCACGCTCCAAATTTTGATGTATCATTTGTCACATTCTAGCTTTTGCAATGTGTTCTGCATTATTTCATTGAGTAGTTTTGCCTCTAGACTTCAATACTTGCCGATTCGCAAACACAATGTACAACACTATCTTTGAACTCATTCACAAAAGACTTCCCTGTTCATCAAACAATTCCGTCGAATATTCTCCTTCAATGTGAGGTCTAATTGCTCTGAAAATAATTAATATTTCCATTTTCTAATCATTCCTTAAAAGAGCCTTCGTCAAAGGTAGATATATTGATTCTTCTGCACTATACACTTCGACAATTCTCTCACAATTTAAATAATTTTTCTCCGATATTAAAAAAATAGATATTTTTTGTCAAAGAATGCAGATGCGTTTGATGAATGGGTCAATAAACTAGGATCTTAACTATTTTGTTGTTATTTAAATATAGATCCTTGTATATGATTATTATACTCATGATGGGATTCTTGAATGACCTCGTATGTTTACAGAAGAGCAACATTTTATCCCACCACAATCCTGCAATTATTCTACGACAAATGCGTTCTTCATTTGTATCGACAACGTGACCAATCGGAGCTCAACAATGCAATCCCAATTGGGTGATGAGACGCAGGAAATGTGCGGCGACCGTTGCGCTATTGTTTGCTCATGTACTTCGTGGAATGTGCACTGGGAGCGCTACCGTTACACGCGAAAAGTCTGCAGCGATCGCCTGCTCAGACCAGCGCCACCTCGATCCTTTGCCCACGCACGAAAACGGAAGGCCCTCTCCGCGTAACGGTAATGAATTTCAATTTGGGATTCCTGACGACATGGAATGCTTATTAAGTTCAGACGCTGCTGCCTCGTGAGAATGAAGAATGAAGGAGATTCACGGAAGCTGTGATTTATGGACGTATCATGTTACTCTTTCGAACACACAGGATTTCATTAAGTTCCCTCTCGGAATGTTACGAGATTCTTTTATTCATCAGATGAAAATAGATTCGGAAGGGGATGGCAATGGGATATGAATAGTCTTCGAGACATTTGGGTTTATCATTTCCAATAAGAAACTTATGTTCGTCTTTTTATGAACCAACAAAGCAGCTACCCTTCGTTGGGTTCATATATTTGAGTTACATTTCAAATACAACCTAATACTGCTTTCTGATAAAAACATTCATCACGACTTAAATATTCTCCAAGTCATGTAACTTCGCCGAAAACTATACAAAATGGCTGTCTAACACGTATTACTACCTTCTGCGAATTCAAGTTATATCCAAATAAATATTTATAGTTGTCACAAAAGCAACTATTTGCTGTAAAGAAATAGAATTTGAGAACACAAACTAAGACGCAATGTAACATTCAGTCCGCACGCTCGATACGGAAAGAACACAATATTGCCACAAGAGCACGGAATTGAACTGGTGTCCGAGGTTGGCGATGAATAGAAGTTAAAAGAAATTTGAATGTCCTGCCAACACTTCTACAAATATTACTCTTATGGACGATGTCAAAGTAAAAGCGTTGGCTACATTCAGCGCGTGCTCTATACCAACTGACAAAAAATTAATTAATGAGTTAAGAGTTTATTGTAAAGAGATGTGTTACAAACTACGTATGACCATGCTGAGTAAGATAAAGCAAAGATAATACATGTTTCTTTTTCCTTAAGTGAAATTTTCTCGAAGCAAAGAAACATGACTGCGAGTGTGAGTCCTGATGGAATCGATGCGACATAGAACTTGCATTCGCCTCACAGTAGAAACAAGAGAACTCGCCTAAACAGTTGAATTGTAACAAAACAGTGACAGGGATATTGTTCCCCAAGGAAGATTTCATGCAACCGAGCATCCATCCAAATCCACCGCGGGGTGGGTATTCGCTAATAACAATAATTCACGCAATAGTCATTACAGTGACAGAGCAGACCGTCGACTTTGTGGGCGTTGAACAGAACACGTAAATCATGCTGTTAATTTAAAAAATATATAAATTCGGAACTTTATTCTCACATTTCATTTAGTGTTCAAATATTTTATTATGTTCGTTTGTTTCAATTTAGTTGTGTTCACATATTTTTCATTTTCTTTGTTCTGTCTTTTGCGGATTTATTTTATGATTTTGTCACGAAAGGACTACAAAGATCATGCTAAGTTCCTTCCTTCCTTCCTTGGACTCTCACGAAAACATATTGGACCATCGTATTAATGAATATGCTGTTGAAATTTTCCGAATGAGACTTGAATATTATACAAAAAAATCTTTCTATGGAAAAATATTAAAAATTTCTTTGCTTCCTGGCAAAGCGAGGAATTTCGAGAAATAAGAAGATGAAACGGACGAAGTTCTAATGTGCAGAGTAGAAAAGTCGAGGAAGCGTGTGAAGAAAAAAATTGAGATCAGTTTCACGATTTGAAGAAAGAAACAATCCGCGAGGATTGAAGGTTCTGCTACCAGAGTTCATGAGTGTTCTTCATTCAGGAAAGAAAGAGACGCAGAACAAAAAATGAATGAGCGAATCAATCGTAACTATGCAATCAGTGTCACAAAATAGAAACAGGAATGCGTTCTTCCGAGTTGCAGATGAAATACGAACTGGGATTACTAATGAGGCGTTCATAGCTCCAGAAGAAACATTGATTTTACACAGCTACTTCTCTTCGCACGACTAGGAAACTTTCCTTATTGCCACGAAATGTTATTTTTTTACTTTTTGGTCGGGTAGAAATAGGGACGAGCCGGGAATTGAACCCAGGTCTCCTACTTCGATCGCAGGGGTGCTAACCACTACTATAACTCAACTCTACACCGTTTCCACCCTGAACTAACCTCCAGAATACCTGATGCATATCTCCATTTGGGAGATAACTGGTCTGGGTGGTACGGTGCTCAGTTGTGGTGGTGTAGTGGGTGAACCCATGTGATCAATGCAGGAGTTCAAGGTCCGACTCAATTTTCACCTGACCGAAAGTACCTTCTCCACTTATAGGTACATGGGAAAATATCTGCATATTTTTATTAATTGGATCAAAATTCCAGCTATTTCTACCGTATTGAGGGGGAAAATGCTCTTGATTCTTCTTTAAGAAATAACGCGAAAACGATATATAACCCAGGAATCGACCATCTCTGAAATGCTTTAACACTAATTGAAAACATTGAAATCTTCATGTGGAAAATTCTCAACGCATGTGCGTCATCACTGAAAGATCATCCACTTTCAAAAAGGGATAAAAAATCTTTTTCTTTCTTACGCTTAGCCTTGAGAATACTTTGAGACTTCCTCATTCTTGATTTATTTTTTTATATATTTTATATCTTTTAACGTTCTTCACTTTAAAGTACTCGTGTTCCACTAAACCGACAATGTAGGTCTACTTCTTCACAACACGTAACAACAATGAATGTAAATCTTTCTCAAAATCAAAACAAGCCGTTATTAGCTTAGACATTAAAACACGTTTCTTATCAGAATATTATTTACATTGTGTTGATGTTAATAATAATAATAATAAACTTTTACTTTGTGGTTAGGCTCAAGCCATCAGGTCTGTTCTTCCGCCAAAGAAATAAATGATAATAATACATACATAAATAACAATTCATACATTAATATATTCATAAACTTACATAAATTATACCAGGAGAATGGAGGACTATAAAATTACTCTACTCTGGGGTATCAAACTAGGCTTCATCCCGGTATTATCCTCAAGCGATTGAGGAAAGCGCGGAAGAAGAAAAACCTCAATTAGGATGACGACGTCTGAAGGCCGAACACTAATATTAGACATATGTATTGTACGATGCAGAATAATTACATAAAATACAAAATACATCGTTTTCAATATAATATTACAACATATCGCGAAGAATAGTACATTACACTTTAAATTACAAGATTAAAACTTACAAAGTTATGACTTTAAATCTTAATAATATGATTATTATAAATTATAAAAAATCATTTTCATACATTTTACTATAACATTAAACATATTTAAATTTATTAATGTACAGCAGTAGTTACAACAAATATGACTTGTAGTGTATGTTTTATAGTGCGCCTTTAAATTTAAAGTTTATCACAATATGTGACAGTCCTTGTTCTTAACCGCACCGAGAAATGAGGAAAATACAATTAACTCAGTGTTTTATAGTTTGTCTCCACTATTTTTAAAAAGCAACAAAATATTTTTGAATGAGTTGGGGGGAGGTACAGTTACATATACACCAAGTCATGTAATTTTGCCGAAAACTATGCAACATGGCTACCTAATACGACTTGCCAACTTCTGCGAATTAAATTAATGTCCGAACAAATATTAATAGTAGTCACAAAAGCGACTATTTGCTTTAAAGAAATACGAGTCAATAACACAATAAACAAAGACACAAGGTAATATTCGTTCCACACTTCGCTCGATGCAGAAAGTACAGAACCGCGCCACTAGAGCGAGTGAATTGATTGTTGTCCGAGGTTGGTTATGACTTAAATTTCGAATGTCTTGCCAACAGAACGTGAGGTACCCTTATCATTACTCTTATGGACGATGGCGAAGTAAAAGCGTTGGCTACATTGAGTACAGGTTCTATACCAACATCAAGTCACTTAGACTGACAATAAATAAATAAATATATTAATAATTTACGGTCGAGGGAACTGTTACAAACTGCGTATGAGCACATTGAGGACAACAAAGTAATTTACTGCGACTAATAGACAATAAAGTGATAAACACTTTGCATGGTTTCCGTTCATGAATTTTTTTTCGTAAATTGAATTTTTGAAGCAAAGTAAGATGACTTTTACTGTAGGTATCGGGAGAGGTATCGGGGGAAAGGGTGTTGATTCTTGATTTTTTTTTCTTTTTGGTTATGTAATTTGTGCATTCCAAGTGTTCTCAAAGACTTTTAACTTCGTCGATTCATTCGAACGAACTGCGATAAATGTTCGTACGATGTGCATGACTCTTGCGGTGATTCGGTTTCTCGGTCAGAGTGATTCATTGGGAGTCGAATGCAGCACGTGACTGATGGACGATCGGTACTTGTCAGCGCCGCAGGGCGTCACAACATCGTCACTGGCGGGGGGGGGGGGAGGGGGAGGTGGACACGGCGTGCAGAGATAAAATCTCCATTCGTCGTCGGTGAACATGTTTCAAGAGTACACAGCTTCACGTCATAATATGCTGACGACAAGAAATGAGTTATTATAGCTCTTTCCCAAAAATCGAAAATACTTGGCAGTTTGGAGAATACTGCACAAAATGCCGAAACTCTTCAAATTTGCGAATTTCTTTTCTATTTTATACTTTTTTTATAGATCTTATTTTCTTTCTTAGTCTATAGATTTTCTGAATTTCCGATATAAACTATATATTATACATACACAACAAATTCTAAGGAGATGAAAATACTCATGTAAGACGCAATATTTGCTTTTGTTCCTTAACATTTACTATTACTTGACGGTTACTTATTTTCCGATCAAAATTTAAAACGTATTCCATGTTGCCGCAATTCTGCGGATTTTGAATTCGTTACAGCTATATATCCTGCACTCTAAGCTACAAAAGAAAGAACCACGTGTCTGACTCCGACGCGCAGGCAATCCCCGAGGCAGACCCGTCAGTCACGTGATTGGCGTCAGGGCTAGTCACAAGATATCACTCCCATAACGCATGTCACTCCATATTTTACAGGTTGTGTATCTGTAGCACTACACTCCTTTAAAAATAGTATTATAATACTAAGTTGCGCATCACATCCCTATCAAAACCCATGGGAATAATATTTTTATAGAATAATAGACCGTCCATTAAGTATTAAGTAACGCAAATATTACGGTTTCCAGCACCTCTCTTGACTGTTTACTACTTAATTAGGACGATCTATAATGACGTAACGCTAGCCTTAAATATTTAAACCCCTCCCTTGCTACTTGCAGAATAGGTTAAGAGTAAATTTTAATGCACTGATTTATCCGTTGTTTACTCTCATAAAACGATTGAGAAAATGGAGACAATGGCAAACTTTTAAGTTCAAAGCGCCTTGTAAAACATCCCCAAAAAATACTCACAACCTCTGAGTACCAACTCGTCGAGAGAGGTGTTTGCGACGTGAATTGCCAGGTGAAAATTGCGACGGACCGGGACCTGGTGCTCTGGCCGCAGATGTGCTATCCATCGCACCACCTGCCTCGACTGACTCCCAAGTTCAGAGCAGGGGGTCCCGGGTTCGAGTCCCGGTCCGCCGCAGTTTTCACCTGGCAATTCACGTTGCATCCCCTAAAATACTTTGCATTCCGTAACAACTAGGCTTACATACCTCTACGCCACAGTAATACCGTATAACGATTTAAAACGAATCTTTCTCGTAGAGGGTGCGTATTTATGCAGTATTTCGAAATGGATTGATACGAGAGAAAAAAATACATGTTTATTTCATGGTGACCAGTGGCGGAACTAGACCGTAATCAAGAGCGGGGGTGAGGGGGGGGGGNTTTTGTTTAAAAATTATGGTTTTTCAACACAAATATTATAAATATTACCTTTAAAGAAAATTCATCAAATGAATAAATAACAATCTAGTATTATTAATAACAATTATGCTAACAATATCAATTATAAACAATAACAATTAATAATTTTACAAAGTAAGCCATTTACCAACTTCAGTTTTATCTGTTAAGAGTTCAGATCCAACTAAGGGGGGGGGGTAAGGGTCCCCGCCCGTACATCCGCTACTGATCGTGATCATACAAATATTTCTCGAGATTATTTACTTCCAGAGTTATATTAGTAATTCGCATTCGTGTTCAGTGGCGATATTATTTTGGGACGGGGAACATTAACGTGGTGCTTTGGAAACGGGGGGGAAAAAGTGAACACGCGAAGGACTTACAAACAGGAAATTGACCTTCCGTAAAACGTAGTCATAAGACATCGGATCTCGGGAAATAGACGTGAGCTGAGGATTGCGACGTCTCGTGCGAAGGAAGATCGACCAAAACTTTTTAGATGGCGTCGTTCAGTTCAACTCCCTCACGTGTTGGAGAAAATGAATGTCGTTTCCATTTCAAGTTTTTACTTTTGTTTCGAACAATGGACGTAGAAAATATAGAGAACTGAAATAAGGGAAATTCCTGTTCTAATCCTAAATATAATATTTGGATGCTGGGAGTAAAAATAATTAGAAAACACTGCGCGTTTGTTTGTTTATGTTTGCGGTTTGCATGGAATTACACAGAAGAATATGCAAATAGACTATTTATACTAACACGTTTTCAATTAAGTTATGCCTTTCAGTTTAGTATTTTCAGGGATTAGAAAAAAAAGAAGACAATTTAAGGGATTTACAAATTGTTTGTCAAACTCCCCTCGATCATACTTACCATCGCAGCTCATGAATCAATACCTTTCTTCTATTTTTGTTTATCATCAGATCTACGGAACGAATTGAAAGTTATGCAACCTCGTGATTCTCAAAAGAGAATAACCGAGTGATCATGCAGCAATGATTCATTTACATTTCATCTAAGGGTTGAAAGTACTAACGATATCCAACCGGTTCTTAAAATTAAAAGGAAATTAGTGAACCGGTTGTTAGATTATCCAAAAATAAATTTTATGCATTACTCTCCAAAAAACTGCGATGAAATAACTAATTACTTAATTGTTTTTAAGAATAAACGTGAACACAATTTGTATTTGTTTAGTTTCGAGCAGATCGACTTCAAAACATGTTTCCTCAATTTGAACGCGTGCGCTTTGGTCTTAGAACGTGTTGTATGAGCGGTGAAATTTGAGTGATTAAGAATTATTCTTCAATAAATAATTTAGAACAGTTAAGTTTTTAATAATTAAATCCAAAATTTTTATTTATCAAACAAAAAACTGATTTGGTCCATGCTCACAGAAAAAAAAATAAAGTCTTAAATATAACGTTCCTTTGGAGAACTGGTTCTTGGAAATTTGGCATATCATCACTAGTTGAAAGGTATGCAATATGCAATAGTACAATAAAAACATTAAAATCATCCAAGTAAGAGCATTTTAAGTGTGACATAAATTGTCTTTCCCATTACTGCTACATCTGCGTATTTTCTAACTTTTCAGTTTTAGTCTATTCACAATTATGTCAATCGAAAAATGAGTTTCCCGTGTCTGCAAAGTTCACTTGCGCACAGAAAAACAGCGGTGTTTATCACTTATTTCTCTCGTACTCCTGAAGTAAACTTCCATTGAGGATGCTATCCATAATTAACTTTATGCGTTATAATAAAAAAAACAATGATATCGTGTATTAATTATTAATGAAATTTATTTATTACTTCTAGACATTAAAGTACGTGTGCATACGCTGTTTTATCGTTTTTTTTAAAGAACTCTTGTGGAACGCAGCAGGAAAACATCCGGTTTTCCGAAGTCTTCATCCATAACTATCTGTCTACCTTCACTGACATACATAAATTATGTGGCATTTTCTAGGGTCGTGGAAAGTCAGTTGAGGGCGAAAGTAAATCATCTTTAAAAAAACCA
>NNCF01128097.1:1706747-1719558 GCA_002313205.1 Laupala kohalensis | reverse complement strand
GAAAACATTTGGGGAATTTTGACTTCATTTTCAAAAAAAAAAAAAAAAACTTATGTCAAAAAATTATCTAACAGTAATTTTATTTCGCTAGCAACTCACCTCTTTTAAAATACCGAAGTTTTTACCTCGCAAAAATTAAAGATGTCAAATGTTTGGTGTGAACAAATACTAGTTTCCACATAAGGTTTGTATAACATTTTCCTCAGCCCCGGTAGTGTAGCGAGCGCCCGGAAAAGTGTATCACAGCCCCATTGCATGTTGAAGAGCCTTTGGGAGAAGACGTGCGCTTGACACCAAACCCACTGCGCACTCTCAAGGGAGAAATGGATGCGCGTGTCACGGTGAAGAGAGAGGACAACGCGTCCCTTACGAGGGCTGTCACATTTCACGATGCCACGGTCGTATTGATGCTTGTAAATAACTGAACAGTAAAACTTCAAACAGCAAACATTCTATAGTACGGCAGGTGTCTTGGATAATTACTATTACTTAAACAATCGCTGTTAACTTTTGATTTATTTATATGCCTCGACGTTATTTATGGCCGTCACCTCATTTTTTCCTTGTTTTTCTTCTAATTTGTCTAAAAAAATCAGTCACTTAATTTATTACCGAAAATGATGCAATATGACTGTCTAACAAGGATTGTCAACTTATGCCAAACAAACTCTCGAAACTCACTCGCGTACTGATGATACACGCAAAAGCGAAATGTGTTGTAAAAATGCAGTTAATAACACAACAAACTAAGGTATAAGGTAACATTCCTTCCACACACTCCATGCAGAAAGTCTATGTTGGCAAAGTTTAAAGAAATGTGAAGGTACTGCCAACAAAACATGAGGTTCACTTATCATATCCCTTTTGTACGATGACGAAATAAAAGCGTTGGCTACATTGTATGCGAGCTCTGTACCAACAACAACAATCCAGTTGCACTAACAATGAATAAAATAGAAAAACTATTTTTTTTTGTCGAAGAATCATTATGATGACGTCGAGGACAGTAAAAACTAATTCACTGCAAGTACTTTACAGTAAACTAATAATCACACTTTGTTTATTTTCTTCGTGTTAAGTTTTTTGGTTTATGAATAACGTTTATTACTCTCGTTCACTTATTTTCAAAACCCATTCTCAAAAACACCTTCCACATTCCGAGAAAAAAAACCTACACCAGTGCACCTCAGGTCTCCGTTATGTCGGATTAAAGAGATTCGATGTGTCTGATTAAAGAGATTGAACGTGTCGGATTAAAGAGATAGGTGGTGTGTAAAAAATAATACAAAATTATTGTCAAATCAAATTGAAAACGAAGTAAATATTAATGTAAGAATGGGAATTTGATCCATTCGAGTGAACAAAAGAAAATTTGACTTATTTTTCAAGGGTAACAATACTGCGTCAGATCTCGAACGCTATTGATAAGAAATTGTCAAGTGCGTGTTTCTAAAGGAGACAGGGAACTATTCAAACCCTCAGATCGACTTTTAAGGTGTTTTTAGCCCCGTGTTTTAAGGTGGGACCTGCTGTCCAATGTGAGTCAAATCTCGGAGATGTATAATAGTTATTATTATTATTATTATTATTATTATTATTGTTGTTTTGAACCTCCGCAATACGAATAATAACGAAGAGAAAACATGATTTAATTTCTATGTATCAGTTATGTTCAGACAATATTCACAAAACTCGTGTGATTTATTTGAAATGCACAAGAGCATGTAAAAACATGGTGGTGATCTATGCGTCTCATCTTGGAAAAAGTTAAATAGCTACCCCAAATGTCCGGTCACCTATAGTGTGTGTGTGTCACTCCAAAAATTATGTTTGTAGATATGTCAATTTTATATGTTACTTGGAAAAGGAGAACAGGGGAATGTCTGCATATTATGTTTCTCTTGGTACCGTGAATATTCCTCCCACGCGACCTTTACGCACTTGTAACGTCACATCCGATGACGCTGCATCATTTCGCTGCGTAACTTTACGTATCAGATGTGTCCACTGCTTCTTTTGCTGGATTTTTTTTTGTTAACTTGTGCATGCTGTGTGTCATGTTTATATGTTCATGCATATTATTTGATGCGTGAGGATGTTATTTTATATTATTTCTTATCGTTTGAAGAATTACCTTGGCTACGTGCTTTTTGTTTTGTTTTGCAGGTAATGTTTGATAAATTTTTTTGTTTATTTTTATGATTTTTTAAATTCAAAGTTTTATAACAGTTTCAATCGTCAGAAATAATATTATTGTTAGAAGTGTATTTTAACATTTACAGAATTCTTTGACGAGATATACAAGTAGCGTTATGAAATAACAGGAAGTAAATAAAACATAGAGTATCACCTATTTATCTGAACTATTTAATAGATACGATTAGTGTTTATTAATATAATTTTGGAACTTATAAATTGCAAAAAAATTATCTCTTTAGTTCCTAATTAAATTATATAAAAATATTTATAGTATGTTGGTTTTGTTCTCGCGTTAATAATATCCTATTTATCTCTATATTTATTAATAAATATATCTTTTGAAATAGAATATAAATCTTGCTGATCTTAACTCCCCCAGAAACAGAAAAACATAGTTTGTATATTAGAGATTCTTTTATATAAATTCTAGTAAAATTATTTCTTTTATAAACTATTTAAATAGGGTAAAATGGAGACGACCAAAATATAGAGAAACATGTTAAAGACAACCCTCTCCTAATAGAATGCTTTAATATCGCTCTCTAGTGCAGACTGAGAAACGTATATGAGAAAGAATGTGGAATGGTTTTGCACCACTAGTTTCAAGTTGACATCACAATGTGTACGTGTTACTGTCTTTATTAGTGATTTTATTCTACCTGCGCTGCTAGTGCTACCTTAAGAAACGGCGAAAGGAACCTCACGAATCACATCTGAGTCTGATCGCAGAAAACGCAACACATTCGCCTGGAGTCTAGAGAGTTCTCCGATCAAAAAGCGAAGAGTTAGAAGGAGATGAAATATTGATGAGACGACTGAATGAGGGCGGACGGAGGACATGACACGAAACGGAAGGAAGGATCTTCGTCCGGAGCAAAGAAACGTTTTCTCTTCGTCTCTTCTCCCGATGTTCAAATACTCTACGCTTAAGAAAAAAAAAAAGATGTGTAATGCGATTGAACAAAAAACATTTCAATTACAACTTTCAGTCGGGAATCAAACCCGGGACTCCTGCAGTGATTGACACCACTTAAACCGAACTTGAGGTCCCGGGTTTGATTCCCAATTCGTCGCCATTTTGACCTAACTGAAAGTTATCACACATCTTCTCCACGTGTGGAAAGGGGACATGGAAGAAATTTCTGTTAAGAAGCACGTAAGGATAAAGGCAACTTTATGTACAACAAGTAACCAGGGAATCCGATCCAAATAATCTAATTGAAATCGTACTGAAGAAATCATGCTCGTTCCTTTTGCGAAGTGTCAATGACATTTTTATGTTCGAAGGAGAGTTTACGGCCTTGCGCTGCTGCAGGAGGGGCATGGCGGTGGAGGAGGCAAAGCGTGAAGTGGGATTCGGTCTTCTCCGTTGCAGATCGCCAGGTGTTTTGTTCACTGGATGTTGTTGGCGCGTGGAGGCATTCGCATCGCGAGGCCTTTGCTCGCTACTCTTCTTTGCGTCCTTGTCCAACTCTTCGCTGTTCCCTTGTGGCTCGGGAAGTTTTCGGAAGGGTCCGGCAACCGTTCTTCCCCGAGGCTTAAGTTAACGTGGAAAAATTGTATAAATATTTAGGTCTCAAATAGACATCAAACTTGTAACAAAAAAAACCTAAGTCAATAAATAAATCGCAAAACTGTATAGAGGTAATAATAATCAAAGTAACTTCCTGACATTTTTGTTTCAACATTATCACCCTGTTAATTCTCACACTGATCCCATCTCTTTACAAGTCCTTCAAAGCTCCCTGTGACAAAAAAAAAAAAGTCTTTTGGTTGCTGTCGCAGCCAACGAGTAACCTCTTGTATTACGACATCATCACTTTCAAAGTGACGGCCTCCCAAATGATTTCATTACGAATGATCTGTTCCACACGCTGCACTGTGACTGCAGTTGACACCTCTGCAGGACGACCAGGACGCTCCCCATCTCTGATGCTTTGCCTTCCCTTGTTCAACTACTGGATCCAATTGAATACACCTCTTCGTGAGAAACAGTTGTCTTCCGACGTGGGGTGCATTCCACCTTTGGCCCTCAAAAATAAATACGCTCTCGTATACTCATGCAACACAACCGGCGTCCTCTGACTGACTGCGTGCCTACGAGATGTCACGCACTCTATACGACACACATACATATGCTGGCAAAAAAAAATTGTGTTTGTGAGGGAAGCTAATGTTTTGCGACTAGTATATTGAGTTTCCCTCGGATTTTCACAAATTTCTTGAAAAAAACAACAACATGTGTTTCAACAGTAGTAGCTACACTCACTTGATGGAACCATAGAAGTAAGATTTTATCTTTATCAAGTTAGTTATAATTTAGTTAGGAGGGCAATACGTGATCTATTGTGTCACCAGAGCTACAAGGCGAGTAAGCTACGCAATACGCCACAGGTAATCAACTTCGCTCATATGTTACACCGAAAGCCAAGTAGTTCGTGAGTGAGTTGCAGTAAAACGTTTCTTTCTACAAAAGAAGAATTTTCAATCTCGAATATTCCTTGTTTACTGATTTGTTCGATGGGAGTAAATACATTTGTGTCTTTCTTTTTCCAACTTGCATTATTAATCAACATGACACATGGCGTTCCATGATGTTTCCCCAAAACAGAGATGGACCGTGGATCATATTTGTGTAAAATGTTAATTATTTTTTCCCTTGTTAATGGCTCGAGCTCATCAAGTTCCTTCTGCCTTTTTGTCCTAAATACGGACGATTGTATTGGTTTTGAGACTTTTGATATTTTTTCGTATTGCTTCTTTTACTTGCTGTGTACACCTTTAAGTCATTTCGAAGTGTTGCCCGAATTATGAGTATTTTCTCATGTTGTCCATACAATTATAATTTGGGAAAGGGAATAAGTTTAGGAAAGGAGAAAGCGACCCTTATAGTTCTCAAAACACAGTCGGATTGGTTAGTATAACAATTTGCAAACTGCGTATGATCACGTGGAAGACAATAATCCAATGAAATGTACATAAGCAAGAAAGGAACCGCCCCATCGATTCCGATGAAGGGTCTTAAGGGAAGGGCTGATTTAATATTTCAGCACACTCCCTTGATGACAATAATAAAAAGTTAGCTACATGTTATAATATCAACAGATTTACACAAAAGTATTTCACTAGTACGTAATATTATCGAACAATACATTATTATTATTAAATCGTAACTATTAAAATGACTCTAAATTCGTGTTTAATTATAACGATTTTCAAGTAAGATAACTCGGCATGTCTCATTTTCCGTGATAAATATTAAAGAAAGTTTATTTGTTTGTGGCATCACTTTAGCTCTAATGTAATCCTCCTCGCCGCCCCCGGCCGACGCCTGGAGCGCTGCCTGGAGCGCATGGGTGCTGCCAACGCGTAACCTTTGTTTGCTTCGGCGGCGAAGCACAGAGTGCCGCCAGCGGGGAACGAGTGCTTGCAGCTAACTGCCGCTAATTGATTGCAGTCGCTCCTGCTACCCCCACCTCCAGTGATTGATTACGTCTGCGGAGAGGTGAGAACCGAATTAGTCATTGCGGCTTCCTTTGTATTCCTTGCTGGAGCAGCGGTCGGTCTTTCAACATCTCCCTTCTCCGGCTGAGATGCCGCCCTATGTCACAACCTTTCAGAAGTTTCATATGTAATATCCAGAACGATTAATAAATGTCGAATTTAGTGTTATTTAATAATTATTATTTAAAAACAGTACCTTCCGAATAATCTATAGTTTGTTCTACAAATTTGTTGGTATAATGTCAATATTGTAACACATACGGAACTACTTTTATTCTTATCTGAAATGTTAAAACCACCACTGCCCTTGATCAGAATTGATGGGATGGTCCCTTCCTTCCGGAGAGTAAATTAATTTATTCTCCTCCAAGTGGTCATCGGCAGTTTGTAACTGCTTTTTCACAATAAATTTATTTCCAAGAGAGCTCTCCGACTTATCTTAGCGCCCGCGAGCCATTTTCTATACACATTCGAGTGATTGGGGGCCGACACAGGGATCGAGGGATTGTGGAAAACGCTTGTCCGACGAATAAAAGACCTTTTGGGTCTCATTTATTTATTTATTTATTTTTAACGCGATATTTTCATCCTCATGAAAAAAATTATATTATTTTAAATATTAGTATTTATACAAATATTAGTAGTATATTTCTTTAGTATAAAATATTTTTAATATTACGAATTGCAATAATATATCTTTATATTGTATATACGATGTGGGGCAATTCCGAACACAATGTTCTATTTTCTCTCATAGGAAATACCCCGTCAAATACTAGTTCTGTCAGCATAGATTTACAAGACAAAAGTTGTGACGTGTTGATCTAAAATGTACTCGTGTGTTCATAATAATAATAAATTTATTTTCAAAAAACAGTACAAACTGCGTATGACCACGTGAAGGACAATAAAGTAATTTACTCTCCTTAAAAATAGTTCTCGGGTCGCTAGTTGGACTGCGCTGGTGTAAAATAGAGAATTTGAAAAAAAAAATTGTTGGTGTTTTTTTGTTTACACTGGATTTAAGTCGCAAAATATTAGCAGATTTTTTAAAAAAGGAGAAGTAAAAAAGAACTAGTGGATAAAACCTCATACTAGAGCTATTTTATCATATGTATGACAATATTTCAGGACTAACTTTCGAGGAAACATTCTAAATATTTTATGTTTCATTCGATTTCCCTGTTATTTTATCTCTCCATTCGTGACGTTGAATTTACATTTCGTTATTTATATTTCGCGAGTATTCAAAAATATATAATTATTCTCGGAAAGCAAAACAGTTTTTTAGCATTTTCCTCCACCCGTCCAATTTTTTAATAATTTAATTTGTATCTTACGGATTTCAATATTTTGGAATGTCCAGTTGAAAATGCAATCTAATTAAAATATTTATGATTGAAGCAAATTATGTGAATCAGGTGGGTCATGCAATTTCAATTCTATTTAGAGTACGCAATATAAAAGTTAATATATTTTATGTTCAGTGCATTTCGTTGTGCGAGTTTAGAACTGTTTTGAAAAATCTTGTGCGCATTGTGTGTTTCACCCGTCACTTCATCACTTAGATGACTCTCTGTGTTCTGTTTATTAGCGTTGTTTCATCTCCTGGTCTTTTGTTCATCTCTGCTATTTAGCGCGCCTCATTCGCGTCATTGTCACCACTGTGGCATCTGCTGCTGATATTGCTAACCCTCCCTCTCCCTTACGTGGCAACCCTTTGTTTTCCTCAGCTGCCCCACGTCCCTGTCTCCGCTGCATTATTCGGAACTTACTCCGTCATCCTGTTGGACTGTTTTCAGTTTGCGTGTCGCAGTAAGGGGCACTGATATCACCCACAGAATATTTATTTCCACGAAGCGCGTATACGTATTTTCATTATTAAAAAATATTAAAAATACGAGCAGCGGCGGAACGGTCTAGATTGTAATGAAGGGGGCAAGTGACTGGGGAGTATTTTTGTTTAATATTGTATTATTAATAACAATAATTATTTATTAAAGTTATTAATATGTATTATTAATATTAATGACAATTATATTAATAATATCAATTATATTATTGATAATAATATTAATTGTATTATTAATAACAATTACTAATCTGATAACACTTTCACAAAGTATGCCATTTATCAACTTCAAGTTGCCACTGATGGCAAGGCACCTCTGAGCAATCCATGCTGTGTTGAGCGTTCCTTCACATAAATTCATATAATAAATGTAATTTTTTTGTAAAATAAGTTTTTTATTAATAAAATGTTTTAATGCTTATGTATTTAGTCTTTGCAAGTGTACAAAATCATCGTGGTGCCACACAAAATGTTATATCTTATCTCGCACCCAACGATACTTCTTGAACAAAAATTCTTTCACTTCGTCAAAGTTCATTTAAACAACCAAATTTTTAAATTTAATAATAAAATTTTTAAGAATAATGATTTTGTATTTGCAGTATTGATATGAAAAGGTAATTTAATGAAAAAAGTGAGAGAGCTGTTAGTATAAGGCCTTTTGAAAGCTTCACTGTTAGGTGGTACGAGTACTTCTGATCTCTCAGCCATGAAAAACAGACTGCTTTATTTGCGACCCATTGGCCACCCATTACATAAAAAATACGCAAAACCTTAAACACGTGCTTATGCCTTATGGGAAGTACTGCAAGAAGTCTAAAATATGAAAAAGAAGTTCGTTTTAGTTCTGTTTCTATAGATTTTGTTTCATAGGTTAGGTCAGGTATGAAAAGGTATCGAGGGAGGTTCAATTTTTCTAGATTTCTGAACAAGTCTGTGGAGATAATGCCAGTTAACGAGATAATGATTGGAATTATATCAACTCTGTCAGTTCTCCTCATCCTTTCAATTTATTTTTTTAATTTGGTAACAACTTGTTCACTTTCTCTGCAGCCTTTGTCAACATACCATTGGTGTTAGGTATGGCTACGTCTATGATGAAAATTGCCTGTTTTTTCCCTTCTGGAACGCCAAATCTGGTCTATTATTATTATTATTATTATTATTATTATCATCTTGAACTATTTTCACAACTTGTAGATGGATTCAGGTGAGGTGCGAGGTATACCAAGCATCCTCACCTCCTGGAATATCACAATTTAAAAATCTTTTGACTATTCTACAGGTGTTAAGGATGGCTGCTTTTTGTAAAATTAAAAATATGTTTTTTTGGGAGTTGAAGCGGATTGATGCTCCGATGCAGACTGAGAGGGATGACTCCAGTGGTGGACAGGACTATAGGAACTATATATGCACACACACTCCACATTCCATAAGCGAAGAATTTCTGTTTTCAAATCTTCATATTTTTGAATTTTATCATTGTAAGTAGTTTGTAGGTTGTGGGTGTTGGTCACTGAAATATCTATGATGTGAGTGATTTTCTTGAGTTTGTCTATTAGAAAAATATCTGATCTGTTGTGACGGATTGTCTTGTCGGTGAGGATTGATCTATCAAAATAAATTTTCTACCAGCTGTTCTCTGAAATGGATTTTGGGAAGTACTTGTAGCACGGGACAGTGTCTTGTATTAGTCCATACTTCCCGCAGAGTTTTATTATTATTATTATTATTATTATTATTATTATTATTATTATATTTTTTCTTGACTCGGTGGGAGGTGGGGATGAGCACGTGGGTTGTAGGATCCACCTCTGTCTAAGTGCCTATCGTCAACACTCCGTTTTTTCTTCTTCTTCTTTCTCTTCTTCCCTCTGCGAAGTAGAAGGAGAAGAGGGAGAATAGGAGGAGGAGAAGAGGGCTACTGCGCATGCGCCGTTCCGTTCCGTTCCGTTCCGTTTCTACCTTGCACGAGTGCACCTTGTGGGCGGTGAGCCTCATTGAATGGCAGCGGAAACAGTAAGGAACATATAGGCCGTTGAACCTGTTGGGGGCAGCGGTGGGGCAGAAATGCAGGCGAGAGAGTGCTGGCGGCGGTGGGGGTGGTGGTGGGGGTGGAGCAGTGCTCTGTAGTCGCGATGCAGGAAGCGCCGCCTTGCGTCTGTCTACTGACCAACGCAACTGCGGTGGCATTTGCCATCCGTATCGGGTGATGTTCTCATTTTGTTCTCTTTCCAACATAATACAACTGTTATACTTGTTAGTGGTGGATATTAATTCATCCATTTATAAAAATTAAATTATTGAAGGAATAAATTATTATTATTATTATCATCAGTGACGTATCTACATCGTAATCAAGGCAGAGGGGCTAATCGGGGTGCATTTCTGTTTTAAAATTGTGGTTTTACAATATAAATTTTTATAAATATTACCTTTAAATAAAATGCGTCCAGTAAATAATTAACAAATGTATTAGTAATAACAATGACAATCATTTATTAGCGTTATTAATGTGGTATTATTAACTTCATTCATCTAGTATGATTAATTTTATTAGTGTAGTACTATTAATAACAATAAAAATATATTATTAATAACAAAAACAATTACAAGTAATAACAATTATTATATTGGTAACAATTTTTTAGGCATGCCATTTATCAACTTCAATTTTATCTGTTAAGAGTTCACGTCTAATGGGGGATCCGCCATTGATATTATTATTATTATTATTATTGTCATCATTTCATGACACGATTCTTTTATTTTTAACGATAAAAACGACCATCAGTTTTTTAAATTAAATAAGCCATTCTATTGATTTTCCTTGCGTCATAATTAATAGTTCTTGTTAATAATTCGGCTAATAAGCAACAGTCGAAACATTTTTCTGATTCCTCATTTCACTTTACGTTTATTTTATAAATTTTTTGTGTACAACTTTTCGTCTTTGTATTGTAGAAAGAAATTTTCCTAATATTTTTTAAAAACTTTAAACGAATTACTGTTCCTAACATACGGAGCAACATTAGTCCACGATCTAGCTGGTAAGACAGAGTGTGACGTAGTACTAATGGTTATAATATTTAATGAAGTTGAACGAATAATAGCGAGGTATCAGCAAATATTGAGAAATTTACAGCCTTTTCTCGCTCCGTGTTGGGTCGACGTTATCAATTCTTTAAATAACAGATCAACAAAGATCGACATATATTAGCATGAACATATTTGACTTTTATATTTAACATGTCTTTTATTTTATTTACCCGATATATTTTATGGCGTACACATTTTACTTTCCTTCATACCTTCTATATCAGAATAGTTATAATATTGTATCATAATACACGATGTCGCATCTCACGTACGAAAATTTTTATTACTTTCCAGACGCGTCAGTGATTTCATTTGTCAGGAATAAAGAAATCAAGTTACATCATTTTACAATAAATGTGTGAAACATAACTATTTCTTGATTTAATTTTTAAATAGCGTTATCTCGGAAAGGAAGAGGCGAAGGATGAAGTGATAGGAACTCGAATATACGCCTTTTAATGTTATTTCATTTGTGTAATTTCCTCGGTCTGGTTAAATTCATTTACGTATCAATGTATGTGACTTGTGGAACTCCTACACTGCTGTTATACTTTCAAATTTTATATTTTTTTATCTCCGTTTCAATTATTTTGTTTTAAATTTTATAAATATTTAATAAAAGATTACTAAATTTACTATACAAAAATTACTATACACATACAGTTGTTCGATATCTATTTCAGGGGCACTTGTGGTAATCATTTTTTGCCGCATCCTACTGCGCAATTCCTTTGAGTTGTTTATAGATAAATGCGAATTATGTTGTATGTGTATTTCTCCTTTTAATACTGTACCCTTTTCTTTACCACTGTGTTGAGCGTAAAAGTTTTCTTCTTCCGCCGTTTCACTCAATGTTGCGTACTACATAAGAAGCACCCTTAATCTTGGAGAAGCGTCCGCTAAGAACTCCTATTACGCGCTTAGAGATTCTCAAATTTTGAGTTCTGACTCCTCTCGACCGTTTCAGACGTACAAATGTTCCCCTTATCGTAAACTTACAACTCCTACAATTTTAATATTGCCATTCACTTTTTGTTTTGTTAATTTCAGAATGATGTATATAAAGTATTAAAACCATTTAGTCACGGAAATATCATTTTATTACAAGATTTAGGCGTTAATTAGATGTTATCAATATTTTTATCTTTTCTCTATGTGGAATTCGATCATGTCTCATATCGCTTATTCTGATTGATTTCTTTCTTTTGGCAAACTAACTTAGTTTTATGGTAGGATCGAAATGTAGAAGAGAAGTAATTTGAGAGATTCACTTAAATTTTTTATGAACTTTAAAAGACGTTCCGAATAAATTAGCTACCGGTGACACTTGCGTATCTGGTTCTTTTTGCGTTGCATGGCCCGCACTCTGGTGCCCACTCCTGCAAGCAGGAGTGCCGTGCATCGCCTGCCAGTGACGCAACCCGTGTTGCTGCAGCGTCGAGTGGGTTAAGGATGCAGCAGGCGCTGAGTTCTATTGTGTGCGGAAATTGTTGTTTGCGCTTAAATGCTCCCATTAAATGCGCTGATTTACATGATATTAGCACTTAGCGCTCTAATGAACCGTACGTACAAGTATATGCTTTGTTTACCTCTCGTTGCAGTGTTTTCTTTCCTACTAGTTTGTAGGATTAATAAATTACAATCTTGACATAACTTGACACATCTTTTTCTTTACGACTGTATTCGGTTCTTCTAAAAGTGTTGATGTTACTTTTCGAGTTTAAGTGCCAAATCCAAGTTGTTTCTCTCTTCATAAGTTGTGTTCAAAAGTAGTCAATTATATTCCTATAATATAACAAACAAAATTTACCTCTCGGGTTAATTAAGCAATAGAAAGGAAACTATATTCACATAAGCATTAAACAAGAAATATATATTTGACTGTTAAGGTATATTCCTAATTCGTCGAGATTTATTCTCTCTACGAAATCATTATTAAGGACATTTTATACTTTCTGAAGAAATAAATGGTTTAGTTTTAAAACAATTTACGGTGTTCAATGTTGGCATATTTAATCAATTGTTCTATCTTTGTGGCAAAACATCGCACTGTCGCAAAAATCATAAAATGTCGGCATACGCTGCTGTATTGTCACCCGTAATTTACGAACTTTATAAATAAAATAAATATAAACATTGTTCGTCCATAAAAGGTAA
>NNCF01128097.1:1651043-1673962 GCA_002313205.1 Laupala kohalensis | reverse complement strand
AAGTTGCGAGTTAAAAATGTTTAGTCTAAATATTGAGGAAATAAGTGGTGAGATGGTTGGAAAACCATTTGTTGGAAAACCACTACAAAGGAGGATTCAATCGAATGACAAGAAAAGGTGGGAAACCGCATTCCCCAATTCCTGCTCCTGCGTCCGTTACCTGTTAATCATCTTAACGCACGACTCTCGGCCTCTCGGCTTGAACCAGATAACGTGCCTTCGACGGAAAGCGTATTTAAGTAACTTTTAAACCGCAAGAGCGTGAATGAACGGGCGCTTCTACAGTTTTGCTAAAAAGTTCTNTTTTGCTAAAACGTTCTCTCCCTCCCTGTAACGGAAAGTATTTTCCCCTTTCGTTCCTGATTTCCTTTCGGGCGTCTGTGGTCGAGTGATGAAATCGCAAAATGGATGATGGGATGGTTTAACTGTGTTTTATTCGTAGGAAGAACGATGACAAATAGTTATAAATGACATATAAATCATTATAAAAATAATTTCAGTCTTACCACATTTTGATATCGTTCATTTTACTAAAATTATTTCATTTTCTTGAGAGTCATTTTGTTTCATAACTTTTTTATTAAAAATCTAAAATATACATATTAATAATTAAAGGAAACGTTATTTAAAAATAAAAGACCACGATTAGAAAAATCAATTTGACCAAGAACCTACTTTTCTTAACTCTGCATGCAACTTCGTATTAAATACTGCTAATTACATATTTACGTGTTAGAATATATTTAATTAGTTAAACTTTACGACATTTTTTGTTAATAATCAAATTGTGTAATTGCTCATTTCTCTTCCACGTCCAGAACAGTCGTTTCCTGGAATGAGTTACTTGCAAAACTGGTGGAGACTTTTTGGGAAGCTTTAAGATTTTTTGCGTAGAGTTTTTTAAGAATAAAATAAGGAAAGGCGATGAAGTAATTAATACATTCATGATAATATGATTTTGAAGTTGTTTACGATTTTTAATGCTTCCAGGTTTTATTTCGTTTCTTTATTTTCTTTTTGT
Organism: Laupala kohalensis; assembly: GCA_002313205.1. Lineage (NCBI taxonomy): Eukaryota > Metazoa > Arthropoda > Insecta > Orthoptera > Trigonidiidae > Laupala > Laupala kohalensis. The sequence continues at coordinate 1,672,941 of NNCF01128097.1, read as the reverse complement.
ATTGTATTTTTAGTGTAAATACGTGTATGGTTTTGGGCTACCACCGGGATGTTTTTTTCCAAGGGAGTAAAATAAATATTATTATTATTATATCTTATTTCTCAAGGATAGTTGCCATTCTTTGGGGAGTACAGCAATGTCCCAGTTTGCAACCAGCTTCCTCAGGAACAAGTCCTCTATTGTGGATCCTTACAACACTTTGAGGAGGATATGTGCTGTACCTCGCAGGGCAATTTCTTGTAGTTCCCAATGGAAGTTTTTGCATGGGAATAAATATATTTGTTAATCCTACATGGAAGTTCTTTTTCCAACCCTCCCAAGACAGAACCTACTCCACTTATCATGATGGGGATAACTTCTGTCTTAACTCCCCACATTCGACTCACTTGTATAGCCAAGTTCTTATACTTCAGTTTTTTCTCAACCACTTTTATTATTATTAATGTTATTTATCATTTGTGGCTTAGTCTCCTTTCATCCCCACCCACTGTTTCGGTCTTTGCCCCAATGAGCCACCAGGCGTGATTATGTCCAGGGTATGTGCAACAATTAGTCATTATTTGTAGCCCAATCATTGAGTCAGGAACAGGTTACTTTTTAATTTTTGTATATTTACAAAAGAGTTTATTTTGCAGAAATGGTTCTGACGCCGAAAATCGTCTCCAAATGGCGTTGAAATACGAACATTATTAACACGTCAATTTTAAAACTTTTTAAAGGGGTGGGGTGCGTGAGACCCCCTTTTGTTGGGGAGTATGGCAAATTCAGCGTTTCGGTACCGCTAAATTCGCCATACCACCACTGAGCCAATGCAAGCGAGGGTTTCAAGCACTTTCTAGAACGTGGTACATCGCGGTTCTTTAAAAGAATAGTACAAACTTATCGCATTGCGTCACTTTTCACCCGAAATTAACCTTTTAAAATACGAATATCGTAAAATCGCCTCTACAATACAAAATTAACATCCCAATCAAGTATCCCCTGTAGCTAAAACAAATTTGACCGTTTGGAGTATTTATGTTTGGAGTATTCGGAGTGGAATAGTTGTAGAAAGCGCTTCGAATCGAAGATAGAAATAACTTAAGGGCGGCATCTACTGAAATAATAAATCTTGAATTTAGTGATATTTAATAGTTATGGATTATAAACAATACTTTGCAAATAATCTATAGTTCGATAATAATATGTACTTGCAAAAAAAAATTTTTTTTGTGTTTTATTAAAGACAAATTTTGTTGTTAATCTATTCGTCGTAGCTCACCTCATTATCATTCTTATCATCAGTTCAGAAACTTGGACCCTTCTCAAACTGGACATAAATAAACTCGAAACTTTTCAAATGAAATGCCTAAGACAGATCCTTGGCATCACTCTTCGGGACTGTCACCACAACAAAACGATTCGCACATGGTGCGAAAACCAATTAACAGTCAGTGAACAGATCCAACAACGGCGAATGCATTGGTTTGGCCATGTGTGCAGGATGGAAACTACCCGGCTCCCTTACAAGCTTCTTTGGAGGCAGAGGCCAGAAAATTGGAAAATAAAACTAAATGCCCCCAAGAAAACGTGGCTCAAGCACATCCAAGAAGATCTTAGAAACCAACGGTTAACTGTAGAAATGGCACGAAACTCCGCCTTGAATCGGAATGAATGGAAAATTATCATGAATAAGGCTTTAAATCCAGTGGCACCTACAGCAGCGTACTGGCTGCGCAGACATCCTGCCAACCAATCGCCAGCTATTGTCTGATGATGATGATGATGATCATTCTTATCTTTTTTAGTTGTGTGAAGCTGAAATGTTTAAAAATCCTTAGCCTCTGCCTTAGGGCCCTTGATCGGAATTGATGGGATGGTCCCTTGCTTGCTTCCGGAGAGTAAATTAGTTTATTTTTCTCCTCGTGGTCATACGCAGTTTGTTCTGATTTTTTGTCAATACATTTATTATTATTATCAGTGCAGTGATACGCCCGGCAACATCGTGTGTGTCTGAAATCCATCACTGGTCCCGAATTGAAAACATGGTTCTATTTATCACTTGCTTGAGGTTACATAAATAGTTTGTATATACAAAACAAAATGACGAATCCAATGGTGGTAACAGTGTTTTTCTGCGATTTTTGTTATACTCTCCACACCTATTAGAAGTCAGGGGTCTGTAATAAAAAATCCTATAGTAGTTCTCGTACTCTCATTTGGATGCTGTGGAGTAGAATTCCTTTCTGAGGAGAAGCAAGAAAGATCATGGCTTGTGAATGATGACTATCGATTGTGTGGCTTCGATCCCTCATGCGTTGCATGTTCACTTGCCTTCTTTCTCTCTTCACCTCGTAAAATGGATCTTTCGCCGCAAAATGGGACGCGATTGAAAAGAGTTTGGAGTATTGTGGCTGTGTGCGGATGGGGAGCACGCGTTGAGGTGGATAATGGAGGGACGCTTGTAGCTTCTTGAAGGCGGGACCACACAGCGAGCCCCGTTGTGTCGCCGTCGCACGACTGTGTCCTGTCCCGTCCCCGCGTCCGTCACTCCGCACTGTTGCCAACCGCAGCGACATCTTCAGCAGCGCTGCAAATATATACTCAAAGTCATGTAACTAATGCAAGATGGCCTCCTAACACCTACTGCCAACATATACGAATAAATATCAATGGGCTGCAAATATATACTCAAAGTCATGTAACTAATGCAAGATGGCCTCCTAACACCTACTGCCAACATATACTAATAAATATCAATGATAGTCACTAAAGCGACTAGTTAATAACACAACTAAGACGCTCCACACGCTTCATGCAGAAAGTACAAAATAGCACCGCAAGATCTAGTGAATTGAATTTATGTCTGAGGTGGAGAAAATATTTAAGTTTAAAGAAATTCGAATGTCCTGCCAATATAACGCGAGGTATACCAATCATTCCACTTACAGACTTCGGCAGAGTAAAAGCGTTTGCTGCTATGTGTACAAACATCAAGAGATAATTCATTATCAAACAAACTGCGAATGATTATGTTTAGGCAAGAAACGTATTTACTGTAAGAAACCTTAAAAGAAACTAAAATACACGCAAAAGGTGTTACCCTTCATGTTTCTCTTTGTTGGGTTAGATTTTCTCTGAATAACGTAACAGGACATTCAGCCCCCATGTTAACTCAACCACATAATTTCATTTCGCGAATGTGTTTCATAAATTGCTTATATTTCTTCCGTGTCCCGGGTGGAATTTGTTTAAGATTGTGGTGGTGTAGTGGTCAACACCTCTGCCATCAAATCCGGAGTGCCGGGTTCGATTCCCGGTTCGTCGCCATTTTAATCTGACTGAAAGTTATTACATATAATAAAAGTTTTCTTTGTCATCCTACCACGAAAACGTATTGATGCGCGTGGGGGGTGAGAACGTTGGTGTAGTGCACGCACACTAACCTTGTACCTGCCGTAACACTGGTTCTAAACCAAGTGATGGAAGGAGAATATGCTGCTTCCTTCTCAGTACTTCCGTTTCCTCTGCCTTTATTCATTTATTCGCTTCCTCTCTTCATTCGTACATCATCCGCCTTGGGGAGGCGCGTGGAAGGGTATACCCCAGCGACATGAACACATCATCCATCTCGCACGTTTGGTATAGGGTTTAATGAGTACAGTAGGGTTAATAATAGGTTATAATTTGGGAGATTGATAAATTTATTGGTCCTACACTCCGAAATCCCCTTTTACAAATATGGATCTAGTAACCTACTTCAAAATGAAGTATTATTTAGGTTCACATTATGATCCAATTCTTTTCTATCTGTGTTGAATGACAGTTTTCCATTATTGGAGTAAAATTTATCTTTAGACGGACACGAATGAATAAAAAATTATGTATACTTTCATCGTATTCTTCTTCTCTGTATCTTAGAATGCAGAAAGGTTTTCTCCCGTTCCCCTGAATATTTGTTTGTTTTAATTTTAACTATTACCAAGTTAATGAAAGGGAGAGTATTATACTGTTCTGCCATGTCAATGTTTTCGCAAGTCCATGATATTCCCAGCTTCGCATAACAAATACAGACTGGATCTATCTTGGTCTGAGATTAATTTATTCGTGTGGTGGTTCGGAGCAAGGCTTGCACCTGTCTTCACCCACGGAGCTCGCTCGAGTCTTCTGCGTCCGTCCCTCGCTCGCTTCGCATCGCCGGGACCGGGGTCAGTGTAGTTCGACCGGTGCGGCGCGGCGCAGCGCAGCGTTGCCTTGCCTTGCCTTGCCTTGCCTTCTATTGTGCTGTGGACAGTTGTGCTCCTCCTAATCTCGGCATTATCCCTCGCACCCTCGGGTTACGCGTAATGCGTGGCTTGTGCCCTGCGGTAACATCCACCGCCAACCTCCTCAACATCTTCCACCCCCGTTGCGACGCTCACACGTCGCAAAGCTTCCCTTCCCCTCCCTTTCAATTATATTATTGTTCATGATTTTTATTCCATCCATATAATTACAAAATAAATAATGAATAATAACTGACCATAGACACCAGTGAGAAATTTATATAAAGAGAAAGAAAAAAACAACAAATGATTTTGTCCGGTCATTACAATGAAATTTTGCTCGTTTGTGGCGTTTGACTTATATTCAAATTCGTTTCGCGACAAGAACAGAAACATATAATTTTTTAAGACTACATTACAAATTTTTGACACAAAAGCAACGCAAACAACAAAATATGAAATCTTTTTTTTTATTTTATCCTTATACAATATCAACAAAAATATCATAGAAATAATCAAAATCGTCGAGCTAAGGAAAAATTTAAAAAGGTCAAATCTGGTAGTGTAAATTTAGAATTTTAATTCTGAATTTTCACGAAAACTATTACATGTGGAGCAACTTTTAGTATTGAACACTGTATTCACTCAAATGTATTGTTTTATCGAGGATTGGTCAATAATTAGACAATTTTACTAAAAGCCAATTTATGTTGCGTGACATTTAGTGTACCAAGAACAACACAGAAGAAGAAAAAACTAACACACTACTTATCTTAATTAAAATAGTTGAGATACATTACATAAATAAAATATCATTTTATATTATAGAACTATCACCCTATCTATGTGGCACCAACACCACCCAGGACTTCGTTGCAAAACATACAAATACATACAAGAGTTGTATAGAAACCGTTTATTTCTGCTCCTGTACATATTACTAAAATTACCTGTGTCTGTTTGTACGGCTCAAGTCCTATAATTGAACGTGGTTATTTGTTCCATTTCTTTTACTAACCTTTTTTCATCATTGGGTTCCACACGTAAAATTATTTGACTGTTTGCTTTTTGAAAATCAAAATCATATTTCTCGTTGATGAGTCTTGTACTTCTCATATACGTGGTAGAGAGATATCCATCGCGAAATTTTCATGTTCCTCACTCCGCATAATGACAAAAAAAATTTATCATAATGACCGTCCGTCTGCCTAGACGTATAAGTCAATTTCATCCAATTTTCGTGTTGAGCTACTCATTGTCCATGCACGTGCTCACAAAATAATTACCTGTATTATAAAGGGACATTTATGCAAAGATAGTAAATTTATTGTCAAAAAACAGTACAAACTGCGTTTGACCACGTGGAGGAAAATAAACTAATTTACTCTCCGGAAGCAAGCAAGGGACGTATTCCATCAATTCTGATCAAGGGCCCGAAGGCNATAAGATAAAAAGTTAGCTGCGAGTTATAATACTAATAGAATGTCAATATGTTTGTAATTTTAAGCAAAAAAATACATGTACAAGTTATTATCAAACTATAGATTATTCTGAGTATAGTGTTTAAAAATCATGAGAATTGAAAAAACACTAAATTCACGAATTATTGTTACAATAAACACGCCCCTAGACAAAACCTAGAGAACCTGTATAAGAAATCCGCCTCTACCCGAAGGAAAAACGGAGAAAAACCCGGGCCAGGATGGGGCTACAGAAATAATGTACACAACCGTGCCAAAGTTGAGTACACATAAAACTAAATAAATATGAGCCATAAGACAACACAATCATGCAAGAAAATGGTTTTTGAAATTGTTATAAGTTATTTAAAAAAGTTCTACAGCAATGGCGTGATAAAGTACAAGACGAATTTAACTTTTATTAAAATCAATAATATCAGTGTACATTGGAGAACATTTCTCAAAAATTTCTTTCGTTATTTCATCTTTCCAATTGTGTAAGGAAAGTATTGTAAACGGTCATAATGTCTTCAATTCATGTTGGAGTAGTAATTGGATAACAGTACAACTATATTTAATAAACTCTTTAGCAAATATTAAATTCACCGCTGCCCTTGGTCCTTTGATCAGAGTTGATGGCATAACCCCGAGAGGACATAAGATGCTTTTTTGACCATAAAGCTTGAGTATTTAATTATTGACTCTTGAATATAGGCAAATTATCTTTGAAGACATTGTAGCTCCTTGTTATTATTTCGGTGAGTAAATTCGTACTTCGTGAATTTTTCATGTTTTCTTAAACATAACCATTGTCTTAATTTCTTACACCTAGTAATTGCCCCAGGGTTTCCAAAATGGCGGAGCGTGTGGTTGACTGCTCGGTTCCCACTCGGAAGGAATCCCTCAAGGCTCTTCTTTTGCCAAGTGGCCATTAGCGATCGCTTTTTCCCCTCTTTCTCTCTGAAGCACATTCTTTTATTTCAAGCGCAAAATGACGTCATCGTATCGGTAATTACGCTTCAAGAATTTATGGCGTTCATTTTTAATAGAAGAATTTGGAATCTTATTTAGAAATAATGATTTCCTTTCTCTTGAACCGTGAAGAGAAATAGCTAAAATAGCTCAACTTGCAAAAGTTAAAATAAGTTTTGTAATTTAATCCCTTTGCGTAGCTAGTAGTCGATAAAAGAGTAAATTATCACTTCGTAGTATTGAAAATTCTCAAATAACTTTCTAAATTCATGAGTTAGTTTTCGTATTGCTCTTATTTCATGATTTTTAAACTTTCACTTTTGTTAATTACTATAATTAAATATCACAAGGAAAACCTAGAAAAATACTCATTATTGCTAATTGCTGATGTAATTACGTAATTGCGAAGTATTGTAAAATCCTGGCAGAAGGAAAAAACACATTTCTCAGAAATAAACAAATCTCACAGTTATGATTATCAGACCCTCATCTTGTGATTATCAGCCAATTTTAATTATTTTGCTGCTCTTGTTAATCATGAATGTTTACCATACAAAACATTAAGAAGTGTCATTTGAAATTTCAAAATATTTCACCGATTATTTGTTCCCTTTTCTAAGAAACAGACATTTCAAATTATTCACTTTTATCAGTATGGACGGTACGTAATTAAAATGTAGAATACAGCTCCATCGTCTTCAAGAAAATGACGCGATTTATGTGGTTAATTTATTTAGAAGAAGAGAGCGGAGTGAATCGAAATAATAAATCTCAAATTTAGTGTTATTTAATAGATACGATTTCTAAACATCTTTCCTAATTACTAATATACTATTTGAAACAATGCAATTTGTTCGTATTATGTTAATATTATTACACGTACCGAGTTATTTTTATTGTTGGGAGTGTGTTGAAATGTTAAATTCGCTCTGCCATCCCATGAGGGGCCTTGATGGGATGGTCCCTTGCTTGGTTCCGGTGAGTAACTTAGTTTATTGTTCTCTCCGTGGTCACACGCAGTTTGTAAGTGTTTTTTCGACAATAAGGTGTATTAAACTTTATTATTATTATTGAGAAAAAGTTTTCTTTTTTAAATTTCTGTCTGTGTTTATGACGAGGACAAGCGAAGAGTCAAAGAGGTTGATGAGACTCTTCAATTCGAATGATCACGTCCATTGCTCGCCCGCAGTACGTGCGGCGCGATGCTGAGTGACAGGCGTGCAAAGGCATACCCTCGCCTCTTCCATTTCGCCTGCCTCCCCCCCCCCCACCACCACTCCCTTACTTTGCCCGGTCTTTGACCCTGACACCTGCACGACTATCCTCACTTCATCTAGAACACTATTTCTCTACCTTACTTTACCGTTTCATTCCCCCTCTTAGTGTATACTCGTTTCTTTACTACGAGAATATTCAACTTACGAGAGAAAAAATCATGAACGGAAACACTATCTTCATTACAACGTCAACAACCGGGACTCGAACCCGGGACCATCTGCTCTGGCCGCAAGTATGCTATCCACTGCACCACCCGCTGCCTCGACTCCCGAGTTCGTACGTGACTTCCACCTGGCCTGATCCGGTTCACGGGACTTGGGAGTCGAGGCAGCGGGTGGTGCAGTGGATAGCATACTTGCGGCCAGAGCAGATGGTCCCGGGTTCGAGTCCCGGTCCGTCGCAATTTACTCCTGGTTGTTGACGTAGCAAACACTGCTTCACGAGCAGGTACTCGGAAGTTGTGACTTAAAACACTGTTTATCAGTTCATTGTGTATTATCCGCAATGCATTACTTTATCGTCCTCAACGTAGTCATTGGCAGTTAATAACAACTCTCTTGGCAATTAATTATTAATCAATATATTTATTTGCCAGTGTACCTGGCTTGGATGTTGCTACAGGGCTTGTGCACAGTGTTGCCAACGCTTGTACTTCACCATCGTACGTAAGAGTAATGTTATTTGAACCTCGCGTTATGTTGGCAGGACATACGAATTGCTCAAAACTTGAATTGATCGCCAAACTCTGACAAATTCTTGTGCTCTTCTGGCGCTATTCCGTTCTCTCTGCATCGAGCAAAGTGTGGAACGAATATTACCAAGTGTCTTGGTTTGTTATGTTTTTAACTTTAGAGCAAATAGTCGCTTTTGTGACTAGTATTAATATATATTTCGATATAACTTTAATTTCTAGAAGTTGGCTATTTGTGTTAGGAATTTGCCATTTTGCGTGATTTGCGGTAAAGTTACATGACTTCGATGAAATGCCCCTGTATCGATGAAATCATAATGAAGTCCCAAAATATATTCCGTCTTTTTGAATTTAATCTCTTCAAATCCGCGCTTATAAGCTACCTTCTGCACTGTACAAGAATTTATGGATTTTAATAAAAGTTAAATTTGTCTTGTACTTTATCACGCCATTGCTGTAGCACTTTTTAAATAACTTATAACAATTTCAAAAACTATTTTCTTGCATGATTGTGTTGCCGTATGGCTCATATTAATTTAGTTTTATGTGTACTCAACTTTGGCACCGTTGTGTACATAAATTCTGTAGCCCCATCCTGGCCCGGGTTTTTCTCCAGTTTTTCTTCGGGTAGAGGCGGATTTTTATTAAGACTCGCTAGGGTCTTGTCTAGAGACGGCATCAATTGATATAAGTATTTGCGAATTTAGTGTTATTTAATAGTTACGATTTATCAACATTACTTTCGAAATAATCTATACTTTGATAATAATGCGTACTTGTGAAATGACTTTTCTGTTTTATTAAATACTATATTTGTTGGTATTATGTCAATACTATAACGCGTGTCGAACTATTTTTTCATCGTCAGGAGTATGTTGAAATGTTAAATCCTTAGCCTCTGCCTTAGGGCTCTTGCTCGGAACTGACGGGATTGTCCCTTGCTTGCTTCCGGGGAGTAAATTAGTGTATTGTCCCCCACGTGGTTTCACGACGCAGTTTGTATCTTTTACTTTTTTGACAATAAAGTCCGTTATTTATTATTTATTTATTTATTTGTTATAGATTGCGTTATTCAAATAGTCCGTTGCCGCGAAATTTCACTGACGTGTAGAGCTATGAAGACTTTTTTTCCCAAATTTACTGATTTGGGCCTGGATTGTATGAGGATGTTTGAATATTTTTACATAGTCATCTGTATGCGTTTACTTATATTATTATTAACTCTTCGCCCCAAGTCATATCTGCGGCTTCTGGTGTACGTTTTTGTTTAAAGTTTGTAAAACGTTATTTCTGTTATAATGTTGGAATTTGACTTCGATATAATGTAGTCGTCTGCATGTTTACTTAATACCGAACTAAACGACCTTATTTTAAGAAACAGACTTTTATATTTACTTTAGAACACAATCAAAATAAAATAAAATGCAACGTTTCAATCCCTCATTTTTCCCCTCCTTTTTAAATTTATATTTATTGACAATTTTTTGATTCAGAGATTGTAATTCAGTTGTATTCTATTTTATATGATTTGTTTTGTTGTACATAATTGTATCATTTTTAATATTACTTGTAATTTTAATATATTAGGATGTTGAAAATAAGGAACGTAATTAAATAGGGATGAAATTTGACCATGGTAGTACCCAGCTGTTATTGTATTTTGTGTATCACAGCTGATGGAGCCTATTCTCTCGAGTACGTTTTGCCTGATGATTGATACGCTGCATTTTATTTTATTTTATTTTATTGTGTTCGTAAGTAAATATATATGTCTGTTTTTAAAACTAAGGTTGTTTAATTCTGTATTTGATATAATGTGCTATTATAATATTTCCTGCCTAACATGACAAACGATGTTTTTACTCAATGCATTTGAAATATTAATGATTATTTTTACCTTGAAAAATGAAGAAAAAATTGTTACCTGGTTACCTTACACATTACGAGTTTTGGTTATTTTAACCCATTTATCTAAATTCATCATTTTCTACTTATACAAATGTAAAAAAAGAAATTTCTTAGAAAATTTGAATCGAGATACCCCATTTTATTTTTGTTAAAGGTATATTCTTCACTGGTTATTACTGTGTTTTTAGAGTTTGTACGTAAATTTTCATTACTTGATTCGAGTCAAATGTACATTTTTGAACCTTATAAACTCCTACGAATTAATCTTAGCAAGAACAAACATTTTTGACAGATTATCTCGGTTTTATTTTCAAAGAGTGTAGTTCCTGGTTATTATTGGAAGTCACTGATATTATCTGCAGAATCTGCGTGTATGTTTCGCTTTGAAATTATACTCTGCACTCCAGTGGTANGGGGGGGGGGGGTATATCTCGCCCCCCCCCCATTGGACCTGAACTCTTAACAGATAAAATTGATGGCGTACTTCGTAAAAGTGTTACCACTTTATTAATAGTTGTGATTTATAATAGAATTGTTATTGTTACTAACAATACCAGAATAATTAAATTAATAATATTAGATTAATTAAATTAATGGTAAAGGATTAATAAAATTAATAATACAGTATTGTTAATTATTTATTTGATGCATTTTATTTAAAGGTAATATTTATAAATATTGTTGTATAACCGTAATTTTTAAACAAAATTCCTCCCCGGTTAGTCCCTCGCCCTTGAGTATGGTATAGATATGCCTCTGCTGGACTTCACATACTTGAATTGTGATGCAACACAAATTCAGATCCAATCGGTTCTGCAAATCATTTCCATCACGTCGTCATTATAAACGGATATGTTTGATCTCTTGAACAGAGCAAGGTTAATGAATGTGTGTTATGCCATAATCCTCACAGGGTCACATTAATTTGCGTTCTTGCTATACTTGGGTTAATAGCTCTCCAATGGAGTTTATTATTTAATAATGTTGATAATTTTTTACCTCAACATCGGATACCGATAATACAAGAAGACCCCGGAATACCTGAAGAGAAACCGAAATGAAATTTTACAACTTTATTTCCAGAATTAAGAAATGTATGATTAATAATTGTAGTTGAAAGTTGTTTCTTATTACCTTATTAATATAGTACAATGAAATGGATGGTGACCATGAAGAAAAATTAAATTTCAGTTCATGAATTACTTTCAGATAATGTTTAGGGACGTCATCAGAGCTACAAAATATATTAAACTAATTCACAATTCAATATAAAACGAATGTCATAAACTGAGAAAGAAATTGCAAAGTGCAGTTCTTCAAAATGTTTTCATGATATTACAGAAATAAAAACTTGTAAAATGTTAATAATACACATTATAGATTTCAAATATCATATTGTCAGTAATGGTAATATTAATGTTGAGAAGATTCAAGGACAGACTTTTGCTTTGCTCTGGTTCTAACGGAAGAGTGCTTCGTGTTGTAAGAAAAACTATCTACTGAGAAGGAGAGGCCAAAGATGTTGCATAAAACAGAAACCATGTAGAAGAGCCCTCTATGTATTATACTAAGATATCCAATAAGATAATATTATACTAAGATATCCAACATTAGTGCTTTTATTTACGTAATTATTATTTTTAATTATAACATTTCAGTCTCCTTTTATAATTAATATAACCTCGCAGGATTCTTACCCTTCATATTCCATTGCTTGGTCGAATTTCACAACGTCTTTCGTGAGTTCAGTGTGAGACTCAGGGTGTAGTATTATGTTATTTCTTTGCTCTTCATTGTTCTGTTGGGTTATTTGCGTTAATAATATTGAAGTTATGTAAATGCGAGTACAGCCGTTCTCAAAATCTGATTTACTTTCAGATATTTTTTACTACGTCGCTTTACGATTCTAAAGAATTATCGTGTGAATCGATACAACAGAAGAGGAATCGAAATGAAAATTCGAAAAAAGATTAAAATTCGAAAAATTCGTACATTACGAGGGACGTTTGCTACTTTATACTTATAACGATTCTTCTTCTAGCAGACGAGTTGAACATTGTCTTCGAACTATTATAAATGAGTAACCTCTGTTCAAACAGAGCTAATTCCAACACAAGCTATTTTTCTGAAAATCGAATAACTGTTAAAAAAAAACATATAAATTCCCGTGAAGTATACACCCTTTAGAATGGAGTATTCTTACCAACCACTGGCGTAGCAAAATATTTTCTTTTCTTCCTAGCTCAAAAAAAGGTAAAACTAATGAACCAAATTCACTAATGTCTTTTATCAGAATCACAAATAGTGTGACATAACAAAAACATAAGTATTGTTGATCAGGATTGAAGGTCATTTTCGTCACGTACTTCTAAAGTAATTTTTTTTTTTTTGTTCTGTTAAATACAGATTTGTTGGTGTTCTGTTGATATAACATGTAGCTAACTTTATATTCTTATCTAAGATATATTCTGAAATTTTCAAAGCTCCTTGTTCGGAATTGATGGTATGGTCCCTTGCTTGCTCGCTTCGGAGAGTAAATCAGTTAATTGTCCACCACGTGGTCACACGACGCAGTCAATTTGCAACTTTTGCTTCTGTGACGATAAATTTTAATTTTTAGATACGTCCAAGACGGAGAATCACATTTTTAAGTGGAAATAGCTCCTTTTGTACTGACACCCCTCGTTATAAATAATAATAATTTATTAATCTGCGAGTGAGCAACGCATAGAAAACATAATAGACATAATAAGAATATACATAATATGATTATGTGAAATATAAAAAAAACATCATCTCCCAAATATCTATATCATTCACACTCTGAATAAAATTCTTAGAAAATTAGTACACAAGAACCGACAAAGAAATGACATTTAAGAAATTAATAATCTAAATGAGGCACATATGTGTGTATAATCATGTACATAGAGAAATACATTTTAACTTACAAACAGATACAGACACACACTCATACGTACAAGCACGCTTCAATATACACACATGTACCATTACTCCTCCTATAACCATAATATAAAAATAATTGCTATAATATAATTAAAAGAAATTAATGACTATAAAGAGTAACGCCAAAAGAGGATTGCTGTGAACTGTCAAGCACACTTCTCATCACTACACTACACTGCAATTCTATTCACTCTGGACTTCACATGTGCTCCTATTTCGACCAAGCAAGAAGACGGTTGCGGAAACATTTTACTCAATAAATATATTATAATACAAATGTTAATATAATCTTAGTATGACCGCGTGGATGACAATTAACTGATTCACTCTCCGGAAGGAAGGAAGGAAGGAAGGAAGCAAGCAAGGGACCATCCCATCGAATGGAAATACCGTATCTGAATGGACCCAAATAAAGAGAAAATCGAAGATTACTTTATGTACAACAGAAGTTCGTGTAATTCTACAACTATTAACGTCCATCGCGTTCTATCTATTTAAATAAATAATTAAAAACTTAGGACATTTCTTTTTGGACGAATAATATTTTTATTTTTTGTGAAGAACTCACTACGTTTCGACGTGGACTTACGCCGTCGTCAGGTGATCAAGTGATAACAAATTATAACAATAAACATAACAACAGGACAAATGAACATGATATAAACAAAAAATATGTTTACAAAAAAGCAGAAACACAAACATGTTCTAATATCGTATTGTATAAAGCAGATAGTTTTTCGGTGTCTGTGCGTAAATTAAAACTCCCGTGCGTATTTTTTATTAATATCGTTTCTGATATACAATGTTTGTAATCATTAACTTCCTTGTCCAAAGTGAATGTATTTTCCCAATCCATCGAGTGATCATTATTAACGCAATGTGAGGTAACTACACTTTGTTCTACTCATTTTAAATTTGTTTTATTTCTGGATTCTAGATTTTAACCTTCATTTTGTTAGACCTACGTAGGTAGCATTTCATTTTGTATAGTACGTTGTTGGTATTTATGTGATCTTTCTTGTCTTTCCCTTTCGTTATCAAATTATTCCTTTTATTACTCGTGTGTATGAATATCTAGACGTCCTTAACGCTGTCGTGAGTAATAGTGATGCGAGGGGAGCGATTTCTGTTTGGGTGGAAGATGTCTTGTGGACGGTGGGTCGTTTCGAAGGAGCTGAGTCACGCTAGCTGAGTCCTCTAGAAACTGAAATCCTCGCCGCCGTGGATTCCACTTTGCAAGCGTAACGTACTCCCACAAAGGCATTCGCGGTTTAAATCGGGCCCCGGATGTTGCTTGTGAATGGTTTTCCTCAGTGTTCTTTGCTTTGCTCGGTTCCTCAGGCCACCGGGCAGCGTTCACTGGTTCAGCGAATGCTCTTCTTCACGGCTCAATACAATGCATTGATACGTAGATTTTAATCGTTATCGGAAAATGTAGCGAGAGGAATAAAATGTGAGATAAATTGCTGTGTAACACACTGAATAAATGAATAAAACAAATAAACTTTATTGTTTAAAAAACCGATGCCAACTGCCTATGATCACGTGCGGGATAATAAACTGAGTTATTCTCTCCGGAAACATGCAAGGGACCGTCCCATCCATTACGATGAAGGGCCCAAGGGCAGAGGCGGATTTAATACTTTGAATTATTTCAATACGTACTGTTTGAATTAATTTATTATTCCAAAATGAATAGCAGATATGATGTGCAGTCAAATTTTGAGATTAATAAAGAGAAAAGTATTAAATGACGTTCTTTGCTTTGCCGGTTCCCCGGGGGAAAACGGAAGAAAAACGCGGGGTACAATTAGGATCTGTAACATGTAACTGCGCCAAGGTTGCGTACGGTTAGAAATCAACTACTAGAAATAAAAGGAATCAAAACCAACATTTGATAATCACAAGATTGGTAAATGAGTTTTGGATAAATAAATATTAAATGAATTTAATGGTAGATTGAGATATATTTGACTATAGGAAGTAGAAAATATCTGAAGAAAGTACTCGTCGCTGCTCTCATGACTCCATGTTTGAAATAGTTTTATAAATTCTTCAGGAATAGTTCACTATTCATCGAAGGGGATTCTCGAAGTAATTTAGAAAAGTACCAGTCGGTGTGATTTGAAGGATCATACATTCTACAGAAGTCCAGGGACTGTTGTTTGCAACACAGATTAAAACAGTACAGAGAAAAGACAATTATTTTTGGTTATGATACAAATGGGAGGAGACAAATAATCAAATAAGATGAAAAAATCTTTCAATATTGTTACTCAGTATAAGTATCTACTGTCGAGAACAAAAGTCTTGATTTTCGAGTTTGAGCATAAATGAAGCGTTTACTCGTAAGTTACACCGAAATTTTTAAGTATTTCATTTTGCGTCTAGTGTCTTTACAACATTTTAAAATTTTGTTGTGATGGGACCAGTGGTTTTTAAGCAATAAATTTTCAAATAGTAGAAAAAAAGACACTTTTCTTTCTACCTGCAATAGAATTAAAATAGGATGAAGTAAAAATTTCCACACTGATAAACATACATTGAATTACGAAACATACGTTTTATTAATTCTCAAAGTCTAGTATCAAGATTTCTTTCGACGACAGTAGGCATGGTATTGCAAGTTGAGCTGAATTTGAAGTATCTGCAGTACGCGATAGAATCTGTAACAAAATTACATTACAATCTTACGAAGGTTGGAAAACTGAGAATGGTGTTAATAATGGAAAACGAAAAGAATGGAGGAATTGATAATTACAATGGCAAAACAGCTGAGGAGGACGGAATGTAAATTGCTTTACCTGTCATGTACATTTTGCCTTTTTGAAATTATGAAATCGCAAAGAATCCTTTGATAAAAACGTTACAAGGAAAAAGATGTTGTCAGTTTATTATATGTAATTATTATATGTATGTTTAATTATTGTGTATTATATTAATAATTGTATACTACAATTAACGTCAATTATGTAATGTAAATAAATAAATAATAAAATACATACGACCTTCTATGGACTTTGAATAATATTTATATTTTCTGTCTCACTACGTTTAGACTTGGATTCAAGTAGTCATCAAGTGATCGAGTAATACTAAACAAATTATAACAATAAACATAACCTCAGGACAAATGAAAATGATATTTTGAAAGAATAAATAAATTCAAAACATCAGTTTAAGCAGCAACCGTAATTATACAATTAATTCTTCTTTGACTTTACGGTTTAATGAAGAAAGATGGCATATATTTCAAGCGTATCATACATGATGCTTCATTTGTCGATTAGCTTTGTATTAATCGATTACGATGCGCATCATTGAGAAGCGTTGAAAATAATTAACTGTAAAAGCAATTGTACGAAATTAGGAATGTGCTGTGGACCATTAAAAAATATAATTGGTCCAGGCGTAAAAATTAAATGAAACAGCCATCGCAGAAAATAACAGGGATGTGTGAAAAATATGTGTTAGTACTCGTGTGAAAATCACCTGTTAGCAGTCCCTCCCTTGCAACCACTCTTAATTTCAGATGTAGCCAGAATGCTTCACATATGCCAATATATCATTTGCAAGAGTTTGTGAGTAGCTTAGGAGGTATGAAATAATTTTAGTTTTTAAAAATATATAACGTCATTATGATTTTCACTATACTGAACAATGTTTTGTGGTTTATTTCCAAACAGGATGTAAATCGTGCTAAAAAAAACTTACGAAAACTTAAACCTTCTTGCTGGAATTTCAAGCTAGTTTAAGGTTTTAGGTTGAATTGTTAATGACTGATTAGAGTGTCTGTGTTCTGTAAAAACTCTGTCGTAGCAGAGAAGAATACGGCGCAGGGTCCGTTCAGTTCATTTGTACTTTTATTATTATTATTATAAAGGAGAATGTACAGTTGCACCTCAATAAATCGAATCTCACGGGGAATGGAAAAATTTCGAATTATCGAAGTTCGAATAAGCGAGGGTCATTGTCCACAAACTTCAATGTATAGAGGTTGATATGACAACATTCCGTCTCCTAGGAATAAATTGTACTGAATCACTTTTCTACCTCAAATGCTGTGGCTGTAATAGTATAAGTGCTGATTCCGAAATGTTGGGAATATCGCAGGAGTTTTGTGCATTATCAATTAAATTGGAATCTTAATAATAATAAATTTTAAATTTATTGTCAAAAAACAGTACAGACTGCATATGACCACGTGGAGGACAATAAACTAATTTTACTCTCCTGAAGTAAATAAGGGACCATCCCCTCAATTTCGATCAAGGGCCCTAAGGCAGAGGCGGATTAAAATTTTTTTTGCATAAGTTCCTAGATAAGATAAAAAGTTAGCTGCGAGTTATAATACATATATAATGTCAATATGTTTGTAATTTAACGCAAATATGTTTGTAAATTTATATGTATAAGTTATTATCGAACTATAGATTATTTTGAGTATAGTGTTTAAAAATCATAAGAGTTGAATAAAACAACACTAAATTCACGATTTATTGTTACAATAAACACGCCCGTAGACAAAGCCTAGAGAACCTGTATAATAAATCCGCCTCTACCCGAAGGAAAAACCGAGAAAAACCCGGGCCAGGATGGGGTAATAAGTGTTTTCTTTTGAAACGAGAGGAGAGTTTGAGGGGTTATGCAGTTTTCTTCTGAAAGATTCATCAGATTCGGATTATCGAGGTTCCCTCTCGATTCGGATTATCGAGGTGCTCTCGTTCCACCGACGGAATAATTCCAACTATCGAGGTTTATGCTGATCGCCTCATCGAAATATAGATTTAAAGTAACATGGAAGAAGGCATGAAAGTTGCCCGATAATTCTCGGGTTTTTCCTGCTGGTAGAAGCGGATTTTTCTTACACAGGTTGTCTAGGGAAATAGTAAATCTGAAATTTAGTGTTATTTTAATACTTACGACTTATGAACACTATATTTCGAATAATCTATGATACGTATTTATAAAAAAAAAAAATTTCTGTTATATACAAATTTGTTGATATTCTATTGATGTTATAACACGTACAGAACTATTTTTATTCTAATCGTAGGAGTGCGTTGAAATGTTAAATCATTAGCCTCTGCCTTAGGGCCCTTGGTCGGAATTGATGGAATACGTCCCTTGAGTAAATTAGTTTATTGTACTCCACGTGGTCATACATGGCAGTTTGTAACTTTTGCTTCTTTAACGATAATTATTATTATTAAGTTCAAGGAAATAATAAAAATACTATATATCAAGGAATTCGATTGATCGATATGCGACTGTGTATGACGTAACTTTTCAACGCGATATCGACTGAGTTAGTTGATGAGCTTGGTAGTTCGCTGTTGATGCACTGCCAGTCAGTCAGTCAGTCCTCTTCGGAATGCCTGGATATGCGTTAGTGCACGTTCTTTAGAAGCGAATAACTCAACCAATGTTCTTTATGACGTCCATAATTGAACCAATGAAGCGCCCGTTCTGTTGTTTCGTAACGACTGCGCGGCGTTCATTTGTTTGTCCCGCGACCGCAAGCGCTGCTGTGCTACCACGCTCCAGTGCCTTGTCCGTAGCGTATGGCCTGCAGGTTCAATTAACTTCAACTTGTTTGCTCTTTCAACTGGAAATTGATTTTTTTTATTCAGTTGTCTTCCTGTTGCGGAAATAGAATGAAATAATAGAGTTGGATATAAAGACCGAACTCATTTCACAGAGAGCTTCGTTATTTCTTGGAGTCTAGTGGCTCCGGAAGTGGACTCGGGTGTTCCTCGGACCGTGGGACTTAAGAGGAGAATTGGTTTCGGAGCTCTGGGGGGGTTGAACCCAACTGTGACCGGAGACTACTGCAATGTGTGTGTTGACGATATGTTGCCTACTTCTGTGACCAATAATTGGTGCTTCATACGAACAATGTATCATTTAATCTCCATTTATACATCAATCGGTATTGTCAATCGTAAAAATTTTACCGATTATTTTACGTATCTATTTATCTTCCAACTATTTGATTCGAATATATTCGTTGATTTATTTTCAGACACGTTAGACGCAGTATAGGAAATAATGAAAATAACACTTCATTGTTTTGAGGCGAAGTTGAGGCCTCAAAATGCTTTCTCTTCCACTTAACCTCTTAGTTGATGCATTTATAAAATAAAAATTACGTATGACTTAATCTTTACGATAAAAATATTACAAAAGGAAGATACAGAATGCGGACGAATGACTCATTCATTCCGTGGTCCTTGTGTTCATGCAACGAAAATTTAAATTGGACGGGGAAATAGTTTTCCCGCTGTAGCCGGCAAGAAGAGGAAAAATTGACTGAAATACAAAAATCAGTACTACCCAACTATTGTAACTAAATGGATTTACAAACTTAAAAATGAGAAAGAAAATTAAAAAAAATTATTTTATCGGTACTGTACGTAACTTAAAATAATGGAGCGGTTACCAGACGTGAAAAAGAATGAAAATTCTTAAACAACACTAATAAAATATTAAGTAATGTCATTGACTAGAAAACTTAACGTTCAATAATAAAATATAAAATGTGTCAAGAATTAATATAAAATGATGAAAAATATCTGAACACTTTAAAATTTGTGTTTTCCCCAAAACAATTACAAATGAACGAAACTTATCAGTTATTACAACTTATTAATTATTCATTTCAGAAGTGTCCGAAAGAACCATTCTACCTTATCACTCTATTTTTTAATAAAGGATACATGTTAGTATTACAAGGAGAAGTTACCTTCATATATTTGTTATTTTTAGGTGTGAGCGTATGGTTACAATTTGATCGAAAACTTTTAAGGAGGAAACATCACTCCATATCTAGTCAAATCACTGAGATGTATAATTGTTTTTTTTTATTATTCTAAATGTTTTAAAAACAATAATATAAGTAATAATAAAGAAAAAAACTTGATTTAATTTTGTGCATCAGTTAAGTTAAATATTGTAAACAATATAGGGAAACTCGTTTGAAATGCTTAAGAGCATGTCAAGGCGCCTCATCTCGCCTCTGAAAAGTAAAAGTATCTTTCTCAAATGTCCGGAATAAAAAGTGTGTAAAAGTGATGAAAGAAATTCTACAAATCAAAGTATACTTTCGTCTCTTTAGTGAATCAAAAGTTGGTCATGTTTTTGAAAATAACTGTTTTCTTCATAAGACGTAATCTATTTATAATTGCAATTATTTCATTGAAATGGCCGGTGAGATATCTCTTTCAAGTTGCAATCACAATAATTGTATGTGACTCTGTTTATTTATACAGAAACTGATTTAAGATATTCTACTTACGCTCGTACTACCTTCAATTGCTTCCAGAGAAGAGTTTATTGTCCTCCGCGTGGTTATACGCTCTCGGTTGACAAGAAATTATTTATTATTTTATTATTATGGGTTTTCCCATCCTGGCCCGGGTTTTTCTCCGTTTTTCCTTCGGGTAGAGGCGGATTTCTTATACAGGTTCTCTAGGCTTTGTCTAGGGGCGTGTTTATTGTAACAATAAATCGAGAATTTAGTGGGTTTTTTTCAACTCTTATAATTTTTAAACACTATACTCAGAATAATCTATAGTTCGATAATAACTTGTACATGTAATTTTTTGCGTAAAATTACAAACATATTGACATTCTATTAGTATTATAACTCGCAGCTAACTTTTTATCTTATCTAGGAACTTATGCAAAAAAATTATTCAATCCGCTTCTGGCTTTGGACCCTTGATCGGAATTGATGGGATGGTTCCTTTGCTTGCTTCCGGAGAGTGAATTAGTGTATTTTCCTCCACGTGGTCAAACGCAGTTTGTACTGTTTTTGACAATAAATTTATTATTATTAAATTTATTATTTTATAAATTATTTCACGTTTGGATCGTGGGTGAATTCACCGATTCCTAGGCATCCCCTTTATGAGAATTAGCTTGTGTCTGTATTAGCGCAGTTCGCCCTTGATTACCCTCCGCCGCCGCCGCCGCCGCTGCTGAGGAAGCTATTCATGTGGTAGTGGGCTGATTTTCGAAATGCAGCGACTCCCTGCGACCTGCGAGTGGCTCTTGCTTTCGCCTGTAATTGGTTTAAGGGAAGCAGCCCGCTCATCAGCGTCGCTTTCTCCTCTCGTAACTGAGATGTCGGACGCTGCTTCAATGTGCGCGTAATGAGAGGTTAGCTTTCGAGGAGAGAGATCGTAATTCGATTCCAGTCTGGATCTGCTCCGGTGCATTGTATTGTATTGCACTCCATTCGCACTCTGTCCCATAACAAGAAGAAACATAAATAAACTTAATTGTCGTAACATCAGTTGCAAACTGCGTATGACCACGTGGGGGATAATAAAGTAATTCTACTACAATTGACGTACATTATACAATCTTATAAA